>OZ010668.1:14370559-14560559 GCA_963932185.1 Troglohyphantes excavatus
ATAAACCTCCCGCTTGTCAGTACCCCGCGCCGAAATTGTGTCATTTTTCTTGCAAATAAATGTAGGGTTTTAAATGCAAAAAAAAAAACACGTTGTATTTTTTTAAAAACTTTTTGTTTTGTTTTGGAATTTTTTATTAATTGGGAAAACAAGCATTATTTTGTACTAATTTTTTTAAAAACTTCATACCGTTGGGGGGGGGGGAGTTACAACCCCCCTCAACCACCACCTGCGTACGCCACTGGTCTGGGTGAAAATGGAGAATGGTTTACTTTTGCCGACTCGTTAAACGCCGTTCTGGCCATGCCACTAAGCAGCTGCTTATATAGAAAGCCGCCTCAGGCTCGAACACCCCCGCGACCATATTCCAATTGGGTCTGTTGAAAGTTTTCAGTGACAAAATTCCAAAATTTTTTTTTTTTTGCAAACAAAGGTAGATTCTTAAATGGAAAAAAATACATTTGTATTTTTTTTTTTTTTTAAATAGAAAAAGCATTATATTTTGAATGTTTTGTTAAAACTACAGACCGATGGGGGGGAGGGGGGGGGGGTTGTGACCCCCCTCAACCCCCCCCCCCCCTGCGTACGCCACTGGATTTACTGATAACTTAAGAGATTTGCCCAGCAGATGGAAATCGCAAAATGTCACATATAGCAATAATTAAAAATGAAACTTTTGTTATACGACCTTTTGCACTTTGAGCGACAGTATAATGCAAATGCAGTTCAAATGGGCAGTTTTGAGATTGCTTAACAAGTTTAGACCATTTCCTTTTTATCAAGTTTACATTTTGAGATAACAGGGAAGGGTTAATTTTCCGCTTTGGAGAAAGAAGGGGTTCTATTAGATGGATTTTACTTTTGCTTAAAACTTTTTAAAAATAATGTAAGTTGAGTATTTCTTTCAAATACCCAATACCTTCACTCGGGCTCTAGCAAATGTAGTTTGACGGTTAGTGTATTTGGGGTAGCATGCATAATACCCTAGGTACGATTCAAAGCATCTGCCATGCACACTGTGCTACATTTGTGACTCGGCCTGAACACATCAGCTTCTATCACCACAATTTAAAAAGCCGCCTGTTTCTCTTCACCCACGTGATCATAGGCGTAAAGTTGTCAAAATTTTTGGGGGGGCCCAAAATTTAACTTTTAACTGAAGAAAATTGCGTTTTTTTTTTGGGGGGGGGGGGGATAAATATAATTGAAATCCGAAAATTTATGGTACTGTAATTATCCCTTTGTCATGATTTTCTAGTTTGTCCATTCAATTAGATTTATGGCCAAATTCAGTGGCGTAGGAACTTATTTTTTTCGGGGGGGGGGGGGGGGGGGTGAATTTTTTTTTAAAATATATATATTGTTATACAACATAAAATAGTAAGGAGTTGTGAGCTATTAAACAATTAAAAAACAATCAATGGTTTAAATTTTTACTTGTTAAATGTTTTAACTTGTATCCGTTTTTGTTTTGACAGCTTTAGAACATATATATTAACCAGGAAAAGTTTTATATTAATTTTAAATGTCCGTATTGTACGCTAAAATGTGATTTTTTTTCTGATTTGAGGAATTTGTTTATATTTAACTTTCTTTAACAAAATTTATTTTTTTAAAAGAAGAAATTTCAACTATATAAGCTGTTTAGAAAATAGTGCATGAATCTGATGGTTTATTATTTCAAAAGGAACAAATTATGTATTATGGAAATACGATTATAATTTATGAAGTGTCCATAAATAATATTTTTTTTATTTAAAAACGTATTTTTTACATTATTCTTAAAATTACTCTTTAAAGCTTTAGCGTTGTAGACATTTATATAAATACTTGAAATTACGTTTATTTTAGCTGCTTAAACTGATAAATGTATAGGTAGTTTTCAAACTAAACTATTATATTTATGCTTTTCAGACATTTAAAAAAGACGTAATATAAAAAAAAATGTACGTGAGCCAGAGTACTGAGTACAAAAATAAAATTAGATATTATATTGTGAAAACCTATAAATTTGTCATTTTAAATATTACTGAAATGAAATAAACTATAACAAGTATTCTATTGATACAATAAAATAATTAGCAATTTAGACTTTATGTAAAAACACATTTTCCTTACACTAATTCTACAATGACATTTCATTTATTATATGTAATTCAAGATTAAAATGAACTTCAACTTGTTTTTAAACATAAGCATATGCTTAGTGTTATTCACTTAATAGTGTATAACAAAACTAGAGTTACTGCCAATTGATAAGCATAATTACAAAACTTTTATCGTTAGAAAAGATGGTATAACTTTTAATTGACTTTTAGAATACAGAAATAATTACTTAACTGACAAAACAGAGGAATATGCTGACAGAAGAAATTTACTACCATTCGTTTGCAAAAAGAAATGCTTCCTAAGATTGCTGTCTTTTCTTTACACTAAATAAAAAAAATGTAATGCGGTTGTTAGATCTCACCAGGGATTTCTTATTTGTTGCTGTAGCCCTCCCATGACTTCGGCCCCTAGAGGCAAGTTTCAGAAAAGCGTACATACAAAAACTGTCAACACAAGCTTACATGGGTCATTCACAATGGGGGGGGGATCATCAATAAAATCGACTATAAGGGCGAGGGCCAGTAAATTACAAACAAATGGGGACGAACTATACAATTCGCAGCTTTGGTGGTCATTCACATGCCTTGAAGATGAGCGTACTACTCCCTGGTACTACCCGACATGGCTGGTCGAGTAACCAGATGGCGGTAAGCATTTTGCAAACGAAGTACAGCTGTTGACAGGTAATTTTCTGGTGTTTCTCACAAAAGGTGACATATGACTAATGATGTCGTCTTCGATTGGAAACAGTTGAGAAAGAAACTCATTGTCCTCCTGTACCTTTCAAAGCAAATTCCCCCCACTTTAAAACACGTTTAGAATAAATAAGGGGTGCTTCCTTTCGAATGCCTCTTTGTAGGAATTCTCTATTCTACGATGGTTTTTTAAGTAATTTTTTTTTAAATTAGTATAATATTAGGGGGGGGGCAGTGGCGACTCGTGCACTACAGCAAGTACAGCCGGGCTGCACCTAATTTTATTAGCGTATTTTAAAACTAAAATTATATATTTTACTAATTTTATAGGAAGATTAGAATTGGAAAGGAAGATGAAATTTCAAATCTAAGTAAAAAAAATCTCCGATGAATAGCAAACGTGTTTCTGTAATGCACAAATTCAGGAGAGGGAAAACCCCCATTCAATCAAAATTGCAGCCAAAAAGCGAAGTTCGAAATCGGCTGCATCGTTGCCATGGCAACTTTACGTAATATGACTTCCCCTACACGCTAAAATGGAAGATGTGACGACACAAACGTAGCGCAAAAGGTTTTTTTCAAATTAGCTGTACAAGGGATTTCGATTAAATGATTGGTTCGTTGCTGAATTGGCGAGGCGGGGTGGAGGAAAACGATAATTTCGAAGAATCTCTCCAAACGGAAATATTTTTTTCGATAAGTTTGCACGTGTGTTGTTGTTTCTTTACTTAAATTAATATTAAAATTGACCGATTCGCAAGTTTGATAGGAGGATTGATTTAATTTTCAAAAAATAATTAAGTGTTTTCCATTATTTTTACATGTTATCTTTCATAAAAGTTGAAAAGAATCTTTAAATTGAGTTTTAGTAATAAATTTTAAAGAATGTCCGTTCATGTATGGTTGTGGAAAAAGGCGGAAGGGAAGGGGGGGAGTTACATGTTTTCGGCTGCACTAACATTTTTGTCCACGGGCCACCACAGAGGGGGGGCTGAGCCCCTTCAAAATAATTCCTGGGGGGGGGGGGGCTCGAGCACCCCCAGGAATTATTTTGAAGGGGCTCAGGGTATTGCATTTCAATTAACACAGAAAGCTTAAGTTTTTAAGAGTAATTAATGAAATGCAAGTTACCTGTTAATAAACTTGCTATAATTGCATTGCGGCAAAGCATTTAAACGAACCAGTAATTTCAACAAGCATTCAAATGAAGATTTTGACATTTACACTGCAGTACAACAAGTACAAAGAAAAGTCCTAGACGGGAATCCACTATTAGCCGACACTCACGTCTACTGAAGAAGCCCAGCAGGTCTTTCTGAAGAGTATCCCTAAAGTCTGTTTCAGATAGTTGCATAAATGTCGACCCCCTGGCCACCCACTGTGAGACGAGGCTGAAACTTTAAAAGGGGCAATCACAATATATGGCCAATTACTTGTCACCATTATTTGCTTTAACCCTGGAATATAGGCTATCAGAAGTTCTTGTACTCAGGATCCACCTGATCATTTCGCGGAAATCTCCTCAAAGTTGGCCACTGTTACTAGAAAAAAGGGGTGTGGCCAGTATTCACTAGAGGGTATACTACCCTTCCCCCCCTAATACACCGCCTATTCTTCCCATTCTTCCACGTAGACACTGGTTCTAGCCTATGCTTCTGTTGAAAATAGAGATAAGGGAATTCTGTAGTTGCTAGGAAAGGTTGATGGTACATGTTGAAGATTAAAAAAAAGAAAGGGATTTTTTTTTGTGCAAAATATAAGTTAGAACTTTTGAATTATTGGGGGGGCTTAGCCGGGTTTTCAAATTATTGGGGGGGCTCGGGCCCATGGGCCCAATACAAGTTTACGCCTATGCACGTGATATACATCACTGGTGCTATTCTTTAGTTCTACCCTCCCCGTCTGACTCACTGAGAGCGGAGTACTATGGCTATCCCTTCAAAATACCCGATACCTTCACTGTGGCTCGAGCAATTGCTTTAGCTCGATGCTTAAAGTATAGGTTTAGCATGCACAATGCCCCAGGTTCGATTTTCAAAGGCATTGCGCTACATAAAAACCTCTAAACAACATGGACACTAGCCTTTTCGACAAAGAATACAACAATAAAGAATCATTTATATGCATACCTTCTTCATACTGTAGTACGAACTCCCTTCGGAGTCCAGTGCAGTGGCGTAAGCCGACCTCTCCGATATTGTGGACGTCGAGCAGACGGTGTGGACAGACTTCATCTTGGGTGCCTTGAAATAGCGGAATCCTTCATGCAACATGGTGGCGTAGTGTCTCCACGTGAGAGCCCGTCCGCAGTGGCGTTTCGCCAGTTTGTAGTGGCGTTGGAATCGGGAAACGTCGTCCACGCTGCTCGTGCGACGGATCTTCGGGTGAGCGTTCGGGAGGAATCGGGATTCTTCCTTCAGGCCCACGAAGCAGCTGGCGGTGGATCGGGCATCGTAATTGATGTCGAAGTCTGCATCGCGATACATCGGGAATTTTTTTAAAGTCCTATAATGAGATAAAAGAATTATTGGATTCAAGGGCAGGAAAAAAAAATCGAATAGGCAAAATCCCACTGTACCGCTAGGTTTGGTACTTGAATATTTTATACGCGAGCCTTCTGGGCCGGCTCCTTTTTGCGTCATCGGTAATCTCAACATCTTCACAAACGTGTAAGGTTCAGATTTATTGGTATAATTTTGTTCGTTTTGAACTGATCTTTCAACCTGTTTCAGTTTCCTATGCCGCAATTGAATTTTAGTGTGATATTTGGACTTCATAATGAAATCTCAAAATATAAATCGATAAATCGTTACTTTCCAATTTACACAAATTGTTTAAACTGACTGTCAACTAGTCAAATGTAGTTGTAGAACTCGTCATTCTCTGCAAATGAACTACGCAGTCTACACGACCTGTCGATTACAACTGAAGATACAGTGGTTAAATAGGCCAGCGTATGGCCATTATTTGACTCATTCCCTTCTTTTCAATACAACTATAACTGATTATTTTTTGCCTAAGTGGATTTTTCTCTATCCAGCAAAAAAAGAATTTTCGAAATCGGACAATATTTTTTTTCAAACGGTCCGGTTAATTGAGAATTCCGGATAGTTAAATACCGGATAACCAGATATTTTTTTCAATTGCTCCCAAGTGAAACATCCCCTATCAAACAAAAAAAATTGTGCTAATATATGAAGTAGAACCGAAATCCTATGCGAACATACATAAAAAAAAATACATAATGGTCGAATTGATAACCTCTCGACTTGGCGCACGTTGGCGGTTTTAATTTAAAGTTTCTGGCGGTTTGATTTTGGAGTTTTGGTTGGCGCGCTGTTCAGTCGGTTAAAAACTACGATCGACCAACTGAGATTCCCATGTAAATTAATTTCGGATAACTAGAAGTTTATTGCACTTTATCCCAAGTGGGTAAATTTTTGTATTCAAACAAAAAAAGTATCAAAATAGCACAAATAGAAGAACACGATGCGCGAAAATATATAAAAATACATACAGATCATATTGATAACTTTCTCCTTTTGGCGCCTGATTAGTGCTGGAAGACGATTAGGAGCATTTCTATAATTTCTTTTCATCAAAGTTTCAATCAGGATAATTTTAGAGAGCTTTTAATAAGAGTTTTTTGATGAAAAATGGTTCAGAAAAAATTATAATAAAATTCACCGTTCGTGATTTTTTAAACTCGTAATCTTCTTGTTGTCAAGGGAAATTATTGATATTGTTCTGATGCGGTTTTAATTCTACAAGAAAATTAAAAAAAAAAAATCTATCCACATTTTTATTCTACAAGAAATTATAATAAACCTTTATCATTCTTGTTTGGAGTTTAGATTTAAAACAAATATAAACGGAATCTGCGTGGCAATTGTTTTTTGAATTCGTACAGGTATTTTGCAAATTAGTGCAAAAATATCGCTACTTTATGCAAAGAATCACCAGGTAAGAATAAAATAATCGCAAACAAATTATATTGTTTTGTGTTTTATTGCTAATTTCTAAATTTTTCTGTGCCTTCAGAAATACATTTTAATAGCATTAATTCTAATGTGCTTCTAAACATTATAGTTAAACTAATATTAGTGCATATAGAGAAACTTGGCAGAAAATTTAACACATCGGAAATTGTGTTCGCTGTTAATCTATAAAATAAAACAAACATATTGAAAATGAATTGATTCTATAAACAAAAATTACTATTAGTGTTCGCTATTTCTCAGAAAGAAGCCTTTCGGAATTGCGTAAGGTTAATAGTTCCAATCAATAAAGTTTGAAATAATAAAGTAAATTTATACTTACAACTTAGATATCAAAGCGAATTGAAATTCTTATAAGATTATACCAGAATTATAAAATAACGCTCTTTCTATCATAGAGAGAAAAAATATATAAATTTTTTCGATTTTACTTTAACATAAAAAAACACAAATGACAGACGATTTTTTTAGTAATGCCACGAGCAGCATTCTTTCCCAGATAGTAATGTAAGCGGGTGAGTAATATTCCCGACTACTTTCCTAAACAAAATCACCCTATTGTATTAATTAAAATTACGATTTATTCTGGCCAGACAAAAACAGCTTGACTCGTATTCAAAATATTTCTTCGAAAAATATAATAGCTTGAAATTTATTCCATTAGAAGTGGATTTTTACCTGAAAATCGGTTGTACTTGATTTATGATTACTTGCGTAATATCGCAAGATTTTCAAACTTATTTTCGAAAAATGGTAAATATTTTAATATTCAACAACAGGTAGGTATTTTTAATTTTTAACCAATATTTCTAAGTAGAACATTGCATGTTCATTATTTAATCACGCAAACACGGCTACTAACTAAACGAATCTTTTTGAAATATTCCAATAGCCCATTGTGTAGTTTTAATGCAACCAACCGATTTATAATAATAATTATTATTTTCTAAGTTTGATGAAATATAGGTAAACCGACTTTAAGTAAAAAAATATCAAAAGTAAAAATGTACGAAAAGTAAAGTATATTTTTAAAGTTTGTTAAAAATGTAAATTTTATGCATAATACTATTTGAAATTAGCGACATAATTTAGACATGCATCTGTAATATGATAACAACATTATAAAATGGTAATAGTAATACAGTAATAAACTAGCTATCTACATTAACTTTTTTAACGATTATTTTTTTAAAGAATTTTTTTTTTATCCCATTTTTTAAATTTGGTTTTGCTTGTTTAGGTTTATTTTATATTTTAGTTTCTTTTTGTTCCTTGCTTCCCACATCATAGAAAATATATTTTAAGGAAAAAAGCATTTGAATGCATATGTTTATGTAATACTTTTTTTTAGAAATAAATTAAATTGAACTATCGAATTTTAAAAAAAATATTCCACGTGGCTTTATTTAAAACATAAAAAAATTAGTATAAATTTCATCACTTAAAAATTGTAAAGGAAGGTCAGGTGGGGAAAATTGAGTTTAAAACTCGATTTTTGACGTTCAAAGTCCAATTTCTCTTTGGAAAAAATTACAATTGTTTTATAAAATTGTTCACTTATTTATTAGAAACGTAATGGTATATTCTTATTTAATTTTGAGGTTTATCAATATTTTTAATAATTATTTTTCTAAGGTTACCTACTACGATTCATAGATAGGGTAAAATGGGTACCATGTGGGGATCATGGAATTTTTCGTATACAAAGACATTATTATAACAAACTTTTAAGTGAAATCAATAACTCGAATAAAATATAACAAATAATAACCTTTAAATCTTAAAAAAATATGTATAGTTTATTAATGGACTGGATTTATTCCTAAAAGCAAGCTGTAATCCGTCATTCTCCCTTTTAAAAAACTCATTATTGTATATTTTTTTTATTTCCTAAATAGAACACCTGCTAATATTATTCTTGGTTTGTTTTGATTCAGGAAGTATTTACGTAATTTTTAATTTGTTCCGCAGACGATTTTTTTATTTTATTTAAAACATTTACCTTCGAATAAAACAAGTAAATGGAAGCCGTCTTTGTATCGAAATATATTCTTTTGTTAATAGTTTATTTGAAAAATACCAAGTTTAAGAAGTAATGTAACTTCAATAAATTAACATTTAAGCAATTTTATATATGTATTGCAATTAATTATTATCATTTATAAGTTCAAAATTAATATTTTTGAAAAATAATTGCAATTTTGCCGGAGATTATTAAATTCTTACAAATTTTCAATTCGTTAATATTAATAATTCGAAACCTACTTTTGCAAAACATTGAAGAAGAAAAACTGAATAAATTAGAATTTTTTCTAATTTTTTTTATTGAAATATATTAAAAGTATTCTATTCTATACAAATCTCAGAAATACTCGTAAATGATTAGACTTTTCTAGTTTATAAACATAAGTCTTCAAGTATCGAACCATCACAATTATTTTTGTATTCTCAAACAAATCGACATTTGAACTTGAATTAAAACAACCAGAAATCTAATTCTGATCCAAAACGTTCTTTATTAACATTGTATTACAGCTTAAGCAGCGATATATCAAAGGAAAAAAGTATTTGAATAAGCAATTAAAACACTGAAATTTGAGAAAAGGTACTGAAATAAAAACTATAAGAAAAAATATGACTATTTTAAGTTTTTTCTATAATTTTTACATTGTTTGGAACTCGAACATTTGTAGGCCGGATGTTTTGAAAGCGTAAGGTTAGCAAAGTAAGCAGACTTAATATATGGGCAGCAGAACCGTTAATATATAGGACTTAAGATTGCAGAAACCGTCGATTTTATAAAAAATTAATATTAAATGTATTGTCTATTTATTATGTCATCATAAGATACTGGTAGAAAAAATACTGGTAGACAAACCTTAATACTAAGCATAGTAAGTATAATATAGCGTCGGCTTAATTCACAAACCACCGATTCATCAGCCGCAGCAAAAGCTACGTGGCGCCGAAATTCAAGCGATTCACTACTAAACGTGGATTAAAAAATAAAAAAAAGAAGTGATCGGAATACCTGAGCTGAGTTTCGTTGTCAAGCAGCTTACGCTGATGAATCAGTGGTTTGGAGATATGTGGTTTGCGAATTAAGCCGACGATAAGCACAGCAAAATAATCTGCCCAGAATGTAACCGGCCAATCGAAATGCCATCCTGTTGAATAGTTCAGAATGAATCGCGTTAAAATTTAAATCTTTGTTTTTGCATAATATGCCATGTGTGTTGAATTTGAAGACGTTTCAAGTCAAAAATTCTTATTTTCAAAATGGGCCAAGTGGTGCCAATCACAAAAATCCAAAAATGAAATATCATTTTCCATAACTAGGCAGCTAGATCCATCATTCTGATTAATGGTGTGGGTTCTATATCAATAGGTTACCTAATAATGAGATGTTTGTAATTCCATTTAATGTTATAACCATTGAATAAGTTGCAAACTTTAAACACTTTTTTTGGAACTCTGTTATTAGACTCGTACAACTTGGCAGCTAACTTGTCTTAAATGTTCTTTTGAAAATACCGCTTTATCAATAAAAAATAGGCTAGATTTATAATGTATATGGGATTAGAAGTTAATATTATCGGGGTGTAGAAATATTCAATCAGTATGATGGCTTATTTTTTATCACTCCCAAAATGCAAATTTTGGGTCATAATCATGATTTTATGTTTTATCATACTTGTTTGGCTGCAAGGGTTTCAATCACGTAAGATCATGTAGCTACTCTGGCTTTCCAGAAAAGTTGTAAAATTGTTCATTTTCCGACTTTTTACGTAATTTTCATTTTTCCTGACAATTCCAGGTTTTCCTAGTTTTTTTATGTGCGATGACATTAAAAGCTAATAATGAAAAACAATAGATCACATTAAGTAATTTTATTAAATTTTAAACATACAAGATAACATTAATTTTTTTTGTTAATAGTCAAGAGACTTTCTATGTCAAAAATGGAATTTCCAAATAACCTCTTTGCCAGCATCAACATTGACACTCAATTTTATGTCACTGCATCATTTCAAAAATGTAATTTGAGGTTCACAATTTTGATTAAAGAAAATATCAAGACCTTTTTTCAATAATAATAATAGAAACTTAATAACATTATAAGCTCATTTGGTATAAGTATAAAAATAATAATAAAGATCACAATCTAAAAGCATTTAGAAAGCGAAAGTGAGTAAATAATAAAATGTGAGTAGTTATTATAAGCTGTATAACATAGTTGCCACTTATTATAAAGAAACAATATAAGCAGCCCACCTAAGATAAAAAAAAATTAAATTCAGTTGTTCCTGAATTTAACAAAATAGCTATACAATCACATACCACTTGTGTATATGAGCTTAATATATTTTTATAGCCATAAAAGAATACATTTAAAAACTGTATACATAAATCCAGAATTCCTTACATAAAGAATAAAAATATGCAAAGTTTCAGACTTTAGAATATAACATTTGAAATTTTAAACAGTTTATACTATAAATGTAGTAAATTCAGAGTTTGTACGTATTTTCTGAAAATAAAAATTAGGTGTTTTTAAGGACATTAAAAGCAATTTATAGGGATATTATTTTTTAACGCAAACTTGCATATACTAGTCACAAAAAGTTATCTCTGAAGTCACAAATAGGCTTCTTATAGTAAAAAAAATATTTCAAAAATTAAAATAAGTGATTATAAAAGAGGAAAATATGTGTATCATCTAAAAGATATCAAGTGCAAAGAAGCCATGGGTTTTTTACTCGCAAAGTTGTATTTATTATTCACATTAAAATAAAATATTTTTAATAGAGATTTAAATGAAAGAATTTTTCAGGACTTTCTAAGAGATTTTGGTTACTTGATAGTTTCTAAGGACCCTTTGGACAAAATAAGGAGTTTTTAAGTACTTTATAAGGTCCCTTTTGGACATGAAATAAAAATAAGGAGTTTCTAAAGAGTTTTAAGGACTGTACAAACCCTGAAATTGTAAAAATTATGGTTGTTCATGTCCCTTTACAACTAAATACCTTTTAATTTTCTGAATTTATTAAATATGAAATGAATGAGAACGGTTAGACTTTTTTTTATGAAAAATAGCAATAGATCTATACATTTAAAAAAAAAAACTCAAATATAATTTTTTGAAGATTAAAAGTGTAGCTTTATAAAAAATATTGCAATATATGTGACATTATAACAATACAAGGCAGTTATTCAATGTTGAGGGATCGCAAGACTTCTTTTGGATCCACATGGTCAGCTAGGGAATCTTGTTTATGACTCAAAAGCATTTCTCCACCTAATAGAAAAATACATAATTTACAAATTTCAACATGGATTTAACAGTATAAATATACAATTTAAGGCACACCAACAAAAATAAAAAAAAATCACAAAGCTCTGGTGACTAATTGATCCCTCCCTCTTCTTAGATAAAGTTGAAAAATAAAACAAGGAGTATCGCAGAGTTGCGATTTCCAGTAATAAATTCCAGTAATATTTGGCTATTATTTTGTAAATTATTTATATTTAACCAAAGATGGGTTTAATCAAATGAACTTTACGGTACTTTTACTCTTAATATTAAGTAGTTTCTCATGAAAAAGATGAAATTCATGTAAATTGTTCAAAAATATATTATTTTATTCACACGAAGAAATCCTTGTAGTTCTAGAAAATTTCGAAAAACGGCATACATTTTTTTTCCTGGCAAGAATTTTCTCCCTATATATATAACTGTACCCTCTAAAATTCTTTAACCTTCCATTATAAAACTATACACCTATAATCCTTTTTGCTTCAAGATGGATTTCTATCAGAAGCACAACCTTTTTGGGGGTTTAGAACGTAGGTATAAAATCCAGAACAGAATCAGCAGTGGCAATCAAGTTTTTCCAGAACTTGTAGGACAAATTTCAGACTTTGACAATGGGAAATAATTTTCAATCAATTCTTTGACTATGTTAGACATTTTATATTTAATTGGTTAGAAATTTAAGGGAAATGAAATTTTACTACATTATTTACACAAGATTAAATTTATGACTGAAAACTTGTGTTAAAAACTAATTCTTCTAACATATAGAGATGATACAGGAAAAATAAATATGAAGAAGTATGTGTTAACCCTTAGATAATTTAGCCGATATTTTCTGAAAATACATTGCTTTTTATATATATATATTTCTATTGATTTTTACAGAAATTTTACTTTAAAAATAAAAAAAAATTAAACAATCCTGAAGCTCTTTGTAGAGAAATTATGAAATTTAATACTGGAGGACATTTAAAAATTTCACTTCCAAACTCATTTTTTTATATCAATAATTTGCTTAAGAGCAGATAAAATCAAAGGGAAAATTATTAAATGAAATAATAATTATAATTTTGATATTTTCAAATATGTAAAATCGAAAGCTTTACATGTAAATTATTTTGAATTTCTGTCTTAGCATTATTTTATTTTAAAACAGAGAATTTTGTATTAACATTTACAGTGGTATTAATAGATACAAATCACTTTCTAAAGCCATTCTTTTTTTCAAACTCAGGATTTAACCAATATATGTACAAGCACTAAAACTGTGAAGCATAAAATTTAACCCAAAAATAGTACTTAAGTTTAACTCTAAACTTCACATTGGATAATTGAAAAATATAACTGAATTCTGTTTTATCTTTTCTATCAAACAACAGTTAACTTCAAAATGTTATTTTCCAAGAGCATAAAATATTTTGGTTAGAATATACATTGTTCAGAACAAAACTATGAAAAAAAAACATTTATTAACATTTGTAATTCACTGAAATTTTAGTTTACCTTTTTTCACAACCAAAGCACCGCCAACTTGATAGTAATTTCCTTTCAGATCGTTGCTCAATCCAGCACTAAAGGACTACAAACATATAAAACATCAGAAAGAAACTAATTGTAGTAAATATAATTTATCAATTAACTGATTTCACAATGCATTGCAATATATAACTCGTAGAAGCGAACAAATAAAAAAAAAATTAAGCATTAAAAGTATACAAAACTTTCATTTGAGAATACCCCTTTTTAGTAAAAAACCCAATGTGATATGCAATGCCAAAGAGAAGTAAAATAGTTAATACAAATTATTTAATATTTAAGTTTCAGTTGTATTGTATAATATATTTTAAAAGAATTTATTTTAAAGTGTCAAGTAAGAAATATTGAGAAAAATGTTAAACAAATTTTTTTGAAAGAATGCATACTACATATATCATCTGACTATTAAACAATTTTTTAAATTATAAAAATACTCAATTTCAAATTCAATGGCTTGAAGAATAACTTAATTTTGATCTCTTCATTAGTAATTAAGATTAAAAAAATTACAAACAACTATGTATAGGAAAAAATATTTTAACTTTCACACAACAGACACATATTTGCAATTTCAAAAATTGTTTGAGCATCAGTGGGTCACTAGGGCAAAGCGAAAGAAAATACCAAATAAAGTAACTTTTAATTAAATTTATCACCTACAAGACTAAAATTTCAATAACATTGATAAAATTAGAAAATTTTGAAATATACAGTAAAATAATTTTAATTCCAACAATTTTGGAAGTTTTAAAACAATTCTTACGATTTCTCTACTTGTTAATGCTTGTCAACCACCTACAGGATAGTTAAACAGTCGTCATTAATTTGCTTAGCAAACCTATTATCGCTTTGTTTACATTAAATCCATGCCTTTCCTGCGTTTTAGTCGCATTTAGCCCGTTTGCAAAATCATTTTACTGTTGTTCAAATTTTGAGATGTAGATGGGGCCTTGATGATAACTTTTAATTTTATTTAAAGCATAATAAACTAATTAATTGCTTGTTAATTTATAGTTTTGGCACATCTGCAGTTCACTCCCTTTCAAATGGCACTTTAAACATGAAAATTGGTTATATAGTTTAGATAGAGTGACTGTCACAAAAAAGAGCCTCACTTATTAAATACATAGATAATGTAAAATTTGATAATAATTATCTTCTTTAAAATATTGTTCATAGTATGGTGTGGATACTTTTGAAATCAATCTCTACTCGCACACTCTTAGTCATCCCGCCAGCGATTATTTTAGGTCAGTGGGAATACACACATACCAGGAGTTTATACTTTTATAAATTGATTCCAAGGTATAATTATATATATATTGCTAATTTATTACATATATATATATATATATATATATATATATATATACAGAGAGAGAGAAAGAGATTAAGAGAGAGAATAAAAAAAAATACTACTAAATTATCTAATAAATAGTAAATACTTAAATATACAAGTGCACAACATACCTGGTAAAAGGCATACAAGGATCTTGGCGATAGTAAAGAAAAAATTATACTCAGGCGACCATATCTAAAAAGAACCATTTTTATTAATATTAATAACAATATTTTTAGTCAAAGCATGATGAATAAGGGAAACATCGCTAGAGTTAAAAAAATTCTGAACAGTTTAGTATAGGATAAGAATTATGTAGCTTATATACAAGGAGCAAATATTCAAAATGTGTTTTGTTACATGAAGGTGATTCGTAGGAAAATGCAAATAACATATTCTAAATGCATTGACTTATACACAGATTCAAAACTTTGGAAGTTAACTTCAATGAGACAAAATGTGTTGTGGATGAATGAAATAGTTTAGTTCGATAAAACTTTCGAATAGGAATGTTGTCATTTTTAGAAATTTTGAACAAAGCACATTTTCCACATTCTTGATCATCTATGTTTCTTAAAAAATGACACAAAAATATTTCATATAAAAATTATAAAATAGCTTGCATATATGATCTAATAAAGTAATCTCTCATGCAAGCTTTTATTAACATATTAAAAAAAAATAATACTTGAAGCACAATTTTTAACAACTTAAAGAATATGCTTAACAGAAATAGAAAAATATTTCAATTTAAAAACTTACCTCTTGTAATTTAAATCCTTGTAGCACTGCTTTTTTATATCAATGAACAAATCTGAAAAAAACAAATTTACTATAACAGTTTCATATTGACATGACATTGTATGAAAAAGTCCACTATATTTTGAAATTTATAAATAAAGGCGCCAGTGCTCTTTGGCGCAGTTTAGGAAAATTAGCGCCGAGGCCAAAATGAAGTATTTTTTGTTTGTTGCCAAGTCATAATGACAAACATACCGTCTGGTTGGATGATTAAATAATGTCACACTACAGCTGAACAATAGGTTATTGGTAACGGTTCAGATTCAACAATTCTGTAATTAATTAATAAAAATATAACAAAGCGCATGCATGTGTGCTAATGTCACAAACTCGTATATCCATCGTTCTTCCAAGCAGAAATTGGTCTCCGACTACTCATGATCCATTAACTCCTTTGATAAGTTGATTATGGTGCTTGCATTCAATCCCCTAAGCCGTCAGTTATGTCAAAAGTCATCGAAAACATCTTTGGCTGGTCAAGCTCCATGCCTTTTACACACGTCAGGTAGGGTGCATCAAAAAACATCATAGTTTTAAATTTTGATGGCCCTATGCTTAAAGTATTCTACTTTGGTTGAAAAGACATTGTAGTAAATATTAGAAATTTTTTAAGATGCTTAGGGGGTCCACATGCGTCCCGCAGAATGAAATTTTCTTACATTCCTAGCAAATACTAGCAAAACTAAAATAACAAAGACAAATACTAAACTAAAAATAACTAATATAACATAAATAATACAAAAATAACATAATAATAAAATATAATAATAAAAAATACCAAAAAAGTTACCAAAAGTACCATTTATACAATTCTACTTTAAAATCTGCTTCCCTGATTCTCCTGTTTGTTAGCAAAAATAAAGTTGGAAAGCTGCCAAAAATAATATACAATTTTCACTCTTCTATGTGAATTAAAAATAAATTTTTTGTAGCAGGTGAAACTATTATGTTTCATGGGCATTGAGCTGTTCTTTGATTGGTTGATAGTTTGATGACTAATAGCATATGCATTTGTGTTAGACAGAGTGCAGAAGTATTTGCTGTTCCAGTGTTATTTTTACATCTGAAGAGTGAAGAGGTCATTATTCTTTTCCATGGCCAAATCAGGTAAAAATTATGACCACAAAGAGACTCGTCTTAGTGCTGAAGTTTTTGGAATTGGAGCTGGAATTACTCAAGCTGATGCAGAGATAACAGGATCCAGGTTGCCAACAAACAATCAAGTTTTACGATGCTACATGTTTCATCAGTGTGAATGACTACAGCTTAACCGAACAAAGTATGAGAATGCCAAGATAGTTTTAAAAAAGACTATTCCATTTTATCAAAAAGGAAACATTCCAATCATTACTGAAAAAAAAGCATGTGAGAGGATAATAACTTTGTTTCAGAAGAATGCTAAACTTCGAGAAATTCTGGTAGAACGTCGGTCATCAGCATCTGCACAGGCAAAGATCCAAGACACTAAAATAGAACTCGGAAGAACATTTCAAATTTGGACACAAAATGCAGAAGCAATAATAAAGAACAACAAAGATTTGAATTTTTTTCAATCCATGAAAACAGACCGAGCTGTATCATTTGGTTCATGGGACAAGAAGCTGGATATTCACGATTGAAGCGTAAGGAAGCAAGAAAGGATTAGACTGGTGGCTCAGCAGAAATGTCAACAAGCCTCAGCCAGCTGCACTGCGGAAATAACCAGCAGTGAAGGGAGTAGCAGCAGTGAAACAGAAGGAGACAACGGAGACATCCCTTTCAAGATTTCCACATAAGCAAGAAAGGAAGGTAATCGTAGAGTCACTCGCAGACGTACAGGTACGAGTGCTTTCATACCTCATAACATCTTGAAGTCACCAAAAATAGTATCTTTGGCAACAAGAATGAAGCTTTCTCCAGCTCAACAAGCTGCATTCACTCATGCCATAATTGAGGAATCTGGAGGTGATGCAAAGAAACTATCAATTTCATATGCCACAGCAGACAGGTCAAGGCGTACTGTAAATAAAGAAATTGCCAAGACAGTACAAACTACTTGGGCTCCACCAAAATTTGCTTCCTTACATTGGGATTCAAAGCTGTTGATAAACAAATCAAAGAACGAATCGGAAGAGAGACTTGAGGTAGCTGTTGGAAATAATACAGACATAAAGCTTCTTGGTGTACCATCTTACAAACCGGGAACAGGCCAACGATCTGGCCATGTCATAGCTCAAGCAACAGTGCAGTTATTACAGTCGTGGAAATGTGTGGATTCAGTAGTGAACATGACCTTCGACACGACATCCAGCAATACTGGACATGTCACTGCAGCCTGTATCACCCTACAACAAAGAATTGGTCGGACTTTACTTTGGTCTACATGCCGTCATCATGTCGGTGAGCTAATACTTACCCGGGTCTTCAATGATTTGAATGTAGAAACTTCGAAATCGGGGGAATATATGGTTTTCAGCCGATTCAAGAAACATTTCGATAAAGTGCCTCATGCAAGTGATGAGACTCTCGGTTCCTTTGATAAGTGCTCAGTCTCCAGGGATGAACAAACTTTGTCTTTGGTTACAAAGTGGTAGAAGAACGCTGTTGCTGTTGCTAAAGCAGTAGTAAAGCAACAACGTGAAGATTACAAGGAATTCACTGAACTGTGCTTGCTGTATCTGGACAATGGTGATAAATCAAAATCATTCGAATTTCGTCGTCCCGGTGCTGTTCACAAAGCTCGTTGGATGTCTAAAATTTTGTACGCAATTAAAGTTGTTCTTTTGGAGAAGCAGATCAGTTTCTTGCCTAAAGGAACAATCACCACTGTAACTCAAGAGTTGAAGTTGCGTAAATTTGTCACTTTTGTGTGCTTGCTTTACAGTCGATGGTGGGTAAACGGCACATCAGCTGTCAATGCTCCGTGGCATGATCTCTGTCTTTACAAAGATCTTCTGAAGTACAATAAAATTGATAATGGTATATCTGTTAGTGGATTAACAGCACTTAACCGTCATTTGTGGTATTTATGTTCTGAAATGATACCATTAGCATTATTCAGTGACATAGTTCCAAAATTAGAACTTCAATATTTAGCAGAGAGACTTCTCACAACAAAGCCAGCTGATGCAGTGGCAGAACCTTGCAATCGTTTTGGCACGGGATTTGGAAAACCCAAATTTCCTACCATCACAAGTAATACTAGGCTTGGCGATCTGACCACTGTTGACTCTTGGTTCATTTTCCGTCTTTTAGAAATGAACACAGAATTTCTCAACAAAGATGTTGACATTTGGCCAGTTTAGCCCTTATTTATTGCATCAAAGGCAAAGACAGTTGCTCTGAGCGTTGTTAATGATTCTGCAGAACGTGCTATAAAACTGAGTAGTGACTACCTCGATGCAGCTAGATCTGAGCAACATTACCAGAACATTATGCAGGTAGTTGAGGCTGACAGAAAACAGATGCCCAATCTTCGCAAAAGAAAACTGTAAATTGAGGGCGGCGATTATCATGATCACTGACATTTTACTTACATTATATTAACATTGATTTATTGATGTGCTAAAGTTTACATATATTGTGCATTATTAATAAAGATTATTGTATTATAAGTTCCTACAAGTTTTAAACATTCTATTGGTACTCTACAATTAAGGTAAACCTAATTTACAAACATTTATTTTAAAAAATATTTTAATGTCAATTTGCCACCATCATGTGGACCCGGTAAATTGCTTTAAAAAATTCTGAAAAAAATACAGGAAGTTTCTTTTATGACATAGAACACTTTTATATAAGGGCCAAAATAATTGCAAAACTTTTTTTAAAAAATGGCTTTTTTGATGCACCCTAACGTCAGGCAGTGACAAGTCTTCGCAAGTAATTAAGCATTCATACACCAATCAATAAAGGCACGTTTGCATTGTCATACAGCTTCCGAAAATATTTACTATTAAAATACACATCCACAGAGAAGTCAGACACATCTACAACATGTCAATTTCCCAACTCTTGCCTCTGTGTCAACAACATTTTAAACCAACCACGTGCAGGTGTACAAGATATCCCTCCACGTGCTTGGGTTGTAATCAAGTTTATGTAAACCATATATTAGGGTTGCCACAATATAAATTTTATCGGTCACCCACTGTTTCCAAATATTTCATTTGGCGGGGACAGGGACACTGCAAATTAGGTATAAACCAATTATTTTTTGTTTTATGTGCCAATTTACTAATTTTATATATATCCCCTTTGGAACATTCAATGTGCAAGGAACTTTTTTTATTTTTCTATTTTAAATAATTATTTCCTGTTGTAGTATAAATTATTATGCCATTTTCATAGACACATCTCTGATTTCTTTTCCTGTTTAAGAGGAAATTATATTGAACTTGAATAAATGACTAGGGATTAAATATGTGTGTCTACTACTTCCTTGATTCCAAGTGAAGGTGAATTTGAGATAAAATATAAATTTAATGGCAACTCCAAACTTAATAAATTAAATACATTAATAAATAGCATAAAAAAGATTCTTTAAATCAGTGTTCTTCACTACGTAACCTTGATAAATATTTTATTCAAGTTTATTATATAATCTGTTCATTATATTAAATTTTAATTTTACAACTTACAAAAAATATATTGAATCCTTTAAAAAAAAAAAAAAGACTATTTGTGATATTTATTTTTCTTGTAGGATTTTCCATTGTTGCTTAAAATGTATATGAATCAAAAGAATGCCAATTTACTTACATGAAATAAAAAAAAATAGTGTATATCACTGTAATTTATTATCAATATTTAAAAGTGAAAGGTTATTTTTAAACATTTTATTATGAAATTGTAATAACTTCTGCACCAGCAAAACCTCCAAACTTACTTGCAACGGATACCTTTAAAAGGTTTAACAAACTATTTTTAATTTATTATAATATTTTTTAAATACACCCACCAACTTTTATAGCACAAGATTTGTTTACCTCCAGAGAAAAATTTCCCTTCAATGAACTCTTCTGCTCCCAGTTCCTCCACTCCAATGCCCACCAGGCGGACATTGTGCGCGTCCAACTGGGGCTTGATCTCGCTCAGCTGCTTGGCAGCCAAGCGGCAGAACAGTCATCCGAAGCGACGGAAGAAGACGATCACGCAGTCCTGGTTCTCCCACATAGACTTCACCTGCACAACCTGAAATGGACATAATAAGTTGGAAGTTTGGTACAGATGTAGTATAGGACATTTGGCATGCGAGGTTTTTTTTTGCGTGTTTTATACGGGCGATAAATTTATAGTATGGCAACCCCACCTGACATTGTTGGTATTTTCCGATTCTTGTGGCAGCTTTCCATCTGGCAACCCTATGCTATGTTTAACGGCAATTTTTCGTCGCAAAAAAACCCCCGCACCAAATGTCCTATACTACATCTGTTCCGGAAGTTTGTTAGATTCAGAACAATGATTAATAAAGGAGAAGTTCTTGGATACTATTTACAAGCCTTAAAAATGTCTAAGAAGACAATATGCAGAGGTGTTCCTGTTGTGACTGTCATAGTGTTTTGGTCTATTTTAAAATGCAAGGGTGTTGTGTGGCTTTATGTGTTTTGGAGCAGATAAAATTGAAACTTAGTGCAGAATAAAGCTTTTGTAGCTAAATTTCAAAACTCCTATGTATGCCATGTATTAGAATGTAAGCCAAGAAATCTTAAAAATAAAAACTTTAATGTACATGGAAGTTTTCATTGCACCACTAAAACTAAATGCAAAATTTTGAAGGAAAAACGGGATGCACATCTAAAAGTAAAAGCTCAATGTAACACTGAAATTATAGTAAATGTACATCTAAAAGAAAATAGACCTTTAAACAAAGAATGTATCCGTAAAAGAAAAAAGTCCATAGTACCCTGCTTTAAAATCCTTTTTTTTTAAAAACAAAACCCCAACTTTAATGAAAAAAGAGCTAAGTACGAAAAATTTATTTTCAATTTTACAAAAAAGTTGAGAAACCGTTGAGTATACCGAATTACAGTGGTAAAAATTCAAACAAATCTAGATTAAAACACATTGAACAGCCCTTGGTGACTTTTCCGAAAAATTAATATTCGTAACGTCCTTTATTTCCTCCTGCAGGGTTGCCGAAAAGGGTGAAAATGTATTTGAACTCTAAATATTTTTAAAGAACAATTTGACATACCACAAATATTCGATCTCGGCGATGGGTTTGCAGCTAAAGTACACTTTCTTCGAGCGAAATATAAGATTTAAATTATATAACAGATTCCAAGACTTTTCTCTAAAATAATTTCATATTGCACTGACAAATTTTAGAATGAAAGTAGATTCATATAACCTGTGCATACAACTTCATAGAATTAGTTAATCTTTCTTCCCTTTCTACGTAGACATCGAACTGTTTTTTTGTATCAATACAAATATTTTATTTAACTTACTTCATCATTTAATGCTGATTTCAGATTGTTCTCTGCTATTTTACTTGCATCATCCATCATAGTTTCTTTTAACAAAATTAAACTAAAAACGACTAAGCATACATAGAAACTTGTCTGCGCATAAAATTAACCTTTAAGAAAATATACACACATAATACGCATTTTTTTTAAGTCAGATGATGAGGAAAAGTTGATAATAAAAGATAAACAAAACTAGTTTTCTAATCAACCGCGGGGAAGAAATATTGGAAGCCCTTTCGCAACATTTCTAGAACAGTTCGGTCTTGCCTAGAACAATAAAAAAACTCATCATAAAAAAACCAAACAAAGATATATTAAATAGAAACAATATTTTAAAATAGTTTAAACTTTTTAAAAAATTTCATATACTATTATTTTCTAATATTGTATTACAATTGAATATTTCATTAAATTTGTATAAATTTATCTACCGAAACTTTCTAAAAGCAGCAGTTTTATTAAAAATTTACTTTCATAATATGGCAATTGCTAATATTATACCGAACTTTCGTTGTTGATGTAAATATTTGTACCTGTTGATGTATTAATAAAATTCTAATTAATATATTTTCACTTTAAATATGAACTGATAAGTTAAAGTAATAATTATGGTGGAAACTACGTGTTTTCTAATGATAGGTATTTTTAAAATCATCACTGTATGTGAATAAAATGTATTAATATAAAGAAATACAGTCAACATCTTGTCTCTAAAAAAATACAGGTATTTATTTTGAAAGTAAATTATGCCAATAAGTTTACATTACAGTTACAGTATCTATTAAAAAGTTGTCACAGTCCTTTTTTTTGTATGGAACGATTATATAAATGTTTCCAATTGTAACAGTTGAGTTTAATTAAGTTCATTTTTAAACATTTCTAGACTATATATTCATGAGCAAAGTGTAATAAAGTTAAACTTAAGTATACGAGTGGACAAAAAATTGTCGTCAAGGGCGATTTCAATTTGATTTAGTAAGCTAATGCTCCACTTGTATTTTTAATTTTCAATTTTGTTTAGCTATACATATATGATTTTTAGGGATGAAACGGATATCAGGTAACTATCCAATAGGTATCCAATATCCGGAAGAAAAGTGCCGGATATCCGATTATCATGCCGGATATCCGATTATCATGCCGGTTATCCGGATGAATAAAACGCAGCATTTTTTTGTGGTGATCAGTTACCTATCTTTTATTCTCGCTTTAAGAATTTTCCTGAAAATACTACTAATGCATTCGGCAGTCCTTGAACTTTTCTCTGGCTATTCAGGTGGGTAAGGAGTGAAGTGATAACTTTTCCGTTAAAATCTGACCGGATGCGTTTCAGACATTGTGGGTCACAAAGCAATATATATTCAGAACTAGTCACCAGCTATCTTGGACTTTGAACAATCGGCATGGGTGGTGGTGTGTAGGGTGCCTAGCTGCATACTGTTCTTAATATTATAAATTGTTTTATTCTCTAGGCTAGTAAGAGTTAGTTTTAGCATTTAAATATTGCATAATTTAGATCAGCAATTTGAAAACATTTCAAAATTAGAACCTCAAAACTAAAAAATATTAACCTCAGACGACTAGGAATATATCAGCCTTGCAATGGCTTTTGAGTTAGAAACTATTATTGCCCAAAAGCCATCATATTTTACATATTACTTTAGAACAGATGTAGTATAGGACATTTGGCGCATTTTTTTTTGTTGGCGACAAAAAAGTCGCCAAAATGGTTTTTTCGATTTACGCCGCTAAATTGTAGGATTTATTATGAAGTTTTATGCAACTGTTGTTAACTATTTTGTTGTATTCTTCCGCTTTCATTCGTTCCCGTAACACACAAAAACGGTTACGCAGCACGATTACGTCATAGGGTTGCCAGATTGAAAGTCGCTACAAGAATCTGATAATACCAACAATGTTAGGTGGGGTTGCCATACTATAAATTTATCGCCCGTATAAAACACGCAAAAAAAAACCTCGCGTGCCAAATGTCCTATACTACATCTGTACCATTACTTTATATTTTTGTGTTACTTCAAGATATGATATCTTCTGTTCTTCTCTGATATGATATTCTTTTCCTTGCAGCACGGGATGTCTGCCGTCGTTTCTGAGGTGCCAACATCGCTCAAAAGGTTGGTCCGATTGGTGATGCGAGGCTTCTATAACATTGAACACGTCATCCTCATGGACATGCTCATTCGGAACCCGTGCATGAAGGAGGACGATCTAGTCGAGCTGCTGAAGTTCGAGAGGAAGCAGCTGCGGTCGGTCATTGCGCAGCTGAAGAACGACCGCTTTGTGAAGGTGCGGCTAAGGATGGAGACTGGCTCTGATGGGAAAGCCACCAGGCAGAATTACTACTATATAAATTATAAGGTAACCTTCTTTGCGTTTGTACGAATGAAGTTGCGTTTCCTCATTTTAACTTCTTCCATAGTGGGAATCTGCCTTTTGTAATTTGATGGTTATGGTTTTTGATATATTTTAGCATACATGAATTGTGTTTAATAATTCTTCTATTGCAATGTGTTTAATAATATTCGAATTTTATATTTGTAGAAACTATGAAATTTTATATTTCTGGAATAGGATCATCTTTTTATTTGGTCTGCTTGAATATTTAGTGGTATTGTTGTGCAATGCACATAACTTGGCACCGCTGGGTTTTGATCCAAGGAACTTTGGCTTGCTACGCCGATACTCTGCCAGTCAGGCCAAAGTGATTACTTACGCCTAAGCGGGAGTATCGGGTAGAAGCAATGAACCCCACAGTATTTCTTAAATGTCTCCAGATCAATGATTTTAATGTTTGTTTGGTAAAAATTCACTGTACGGTCACCCTTGGCGACTTTTTCAAAATCTCGCCAAAAGTCGCCATTTAAAAAAATTTATCACTAAATGTGGAAAAAACCACTCCAAGGGTGACCGTACAGTAAATCTGACCCGTTTGTTTTAATTTTGATCTGTATTGTATCGAAAGAAGCATACTACATGAATGAGAGAAACTCGCACAAGCTGTTACCGATGGCTCGGTGATTCTAGAACACAAACCAGTGGCGGCTCGCCCACTACAGCAAGTACAGCCGGGCTGCACCTAATTTTATTATATTTTAAAACTAAAATTATATATTTTACTAATTTTCTTAAATGAAGAATAGAATTGGAAATGGAGATTAAATTTCAACTCTAAGTAAAAAAAATCTCCGATAAATAGCAAGCGTGTTTCCGTAATGCACAAATTCAGGAGAAGAAAAAACAGAAACTCCATTGAATCAAAATTGCAGCTAAAAAGCGAAGTTCAAAATCGGCTGCATCGTTGCCATGGCAACCTTACGTAGTATGACTTCCCCAGCACGCTAAAATGGAGGATGTGACGACACAAACATAGCGCAAAATGATTTTTTCAAATTAGCTGTACTAGGGATTTCGAATAAATGATTGGTTCATTGCTGAATCGGCGAGGCGGGGTGGAGGAAAACGATAATTTAGAAGAATCTCTCCAAACGGAAATAGTTTTCGATAAGTTTGCATGTGTGTTGTTGTTTCTTTACTTAAATTAATATTAAAATTGACCGATTCGCACGTTTGATAGGAGGATTGATTTTATTTTCAAAAAATAAGTAAGTGTTTTCTATTATTTTTACATGTTATCTTTCATAAAAGTTGAAAGGAAACTTCGGTTTGAGTAATAAATATTGGGGGGGGGGGAGTTACTTGTTTTCGGCTGCACTAACATTTTTGAACACGAGCCGCCACTGACACAAACCACATGATTGGGGTTCTTGAATCACTGTGAAACTCACATGCATTTTTCTCGTTAATGTAGAATGGGCCTAAGAGTTTTTTAGAACACATGTTTACATTTATAATCGAAGTATAGAAGGATAATTTAGTTTAATGTGATAATTAGTAATTGGATACTGCAATGCTATTCATGTTAGGGACATTTATTTATTATGTCACAGGTGAGGGGGTGGGACATACACAATTATTGCAGGTGGATTCATTGTTTGTGTGGCGTAACAAAATTTTGTTGAAAAAATGCGGATATTTGTTTTATAAATTATGTTATAGTCGCTTTTTATAAAAATCATAATTCTTCTAATGAGATCTTTGGTAAAATGCATACAGTAGAAGTTTTAATGACAGTTTTTAACTGTCATTCAAACTTCTACTGTACGTATTTACTGCACATATTTATCATGACATGACATGGGAAGGGGAGATCCTATGTGGCATGGGGAAGAGTTTGGTAAAATAGGATGGAAATAGTGTTATGTAATAAATTAATGATTCCTTATAAAAATAAGTATTTGACAAATGTACCATAAATTTAGCATGATTCTAAATAAAAAAATTATATTTAATAACATTAATTCTATAAAATTTTTTAATAATAATAATTAAAATTATAATTGTTTTACTCAAAAAGGTTACCATTTATGAACAATATTGTGATGCTTTTGCAAAGCTTGGTTCATAGACAACTCAGACACAGGGTACTATACAGAACACAGGACACTCCTAGTCCATTTATGTCACTCCACACACGTGCATTTACAATGCCTTCGCTTATCTTTGTTTTTTTCTTTCCACTACTTCACAAAGGATCCGACCCTTAGCCAACTGTACAAACTTTCGATTTTCATAATCCACATCAAACCGCACATATCTTCCTTTTTTTCCACTCTTGTCCCCATTTTCATTCAAAAAAAGAAAAATCAAACTTGGCCCTCCAAAAAAACACTCTTTTCTTTCTTATTACGTCATTTGTTCCAGTGGCGGCGATTCGGGGGGGCAAGGGGGGGGCGGTTGCCCCCGCACTTTTTTAATATTGCACATTTTAAAACTAAATAACAAGTCAATTGTTTTACGGCATTGCCTAACCAAGGACAATTTTTGAACCCAATCCTCCCACCACCACAGGCATTAAGGAAAGGGGGGGGGGGGGGGTCAGGAGTTTCAAACTCCTTTCATTGAAAGTCAAGTGAAAAAAAAATTTTGAACGAATGTGGTATCGTTATTCTTTAAAAAAAATTCCACATTTTAAAACTAAAATAAATTCTTTATCTAAATTGAGCAGCGTCGTTTTCAGATTTCCAGACAGACAGCTCGTAATTCATTGATTGGCGCCTCACATTTACTCATTCTGGGTTTTTTTCGGAAAAAGAAATAGCATATCTTTACATAGAAAATGCTACTGTTTGACCTTCAATTAAAAAAATAGATCAAATCCCCTGCTTTTATTTATGTATGTCTATCTGATACATTAAAATAGTATTCGGTCTCAATAAAATGCGTTAAATGAGATATTTATTGTGTAATATTGGAGCCGAACAATTGCGTAATCTATAGGCCTGTAGATAGGTGGGTAGGGGTTGTCATGAGTTTGCCGTTAATGTCTTTGTTTTGATCTTCGTCTGCTCTGCTTTTTAGCAAAATGAAGCGAATTGTGCAAAATTCAGTTTTAAATTACTTTAATAAAAATAACAAATGTGAAGTTGAACATGACAGCAGTAACACAAGCACTCCATTCAAGAAAGCTTGTCTGTTTGCAATCTATGCCACAGAATTTTCAAAATCGCGCAAGTATACGTTTAAAGATACCATTATCTTGATTTGTAACATTTATATATCATATTTCGAAATCTTTTACATCATTCATATTATGCGATTTAATTTAGCATTAATTGTTCAATTTATAATTTAATTTCAAATTATTATTGGAAAATTAGTTCGAATTTCAGTAATTATTGATATTTGTAAATTTCGACTATTATTGCACTTCTTCAAATGCGTAACGAGGGTACAGTTTAATTAAACCGTGATTAGATATATTTAAAAAACTTTTGTGTAAAGATTGATTTATTCATACACGGATGAGATGTTTTTGCTTTTCCCAAAATATCCATTTAAAAAGAATAGTAATAATAATTCGACAATGAGATCTTGTGATATTATTATGATTTTGGTTTAGATTTTTGCAAACCCGAGTTGGAAAAATGTATGCCCAAAGAAAATTTATAATAAAAATATTTCCAAAAAAAATTGGGAAATAATCGGTAATGGGTTAATAATCGACATGGGCGTCTCGCACTTATTTTAAGTTAGTATCCTTTCCTTCAAATAGCTCAAAATAGAGAGTAAATATATAAATATGAAATATTTATTGTTTTGGCGGTCAAAATTTTTAATACCCCCCCACCCCGCTTGTTTCGTCTTGATCTTGCCCCCCCACTTTTACCACCCAATCGCCGCCACTGATTTGTTCCACACCAGCGCCACTCTGTGAGTGGCCAGAGCAACATCTCCCAAATATAAAGCAAATTGATTTTTAAATTTTTATTATTTAAAGAATTGTTATTGTAGTTGATTTGTTTTGTATATATGTGGATTTTAGTGATTTGCCAATAATCAATATTATTAGAGAAAATAGGATGCAACTTAATGCTATATCAAAGAGTATTTTTTCTTCTTTACAATTGGGCTAAATTTCTAGTATACTAGTTAGTTGAATTTCTAGTATACTAGTTAGTTGAATTTCTAGTATACTAGTTACGAAGCAATGTTACATAATAATGTATAATGGTAAATGTATGAATATTAGTGAATAAAATTTGTACTTCTCTAATTTTTTATCTAAAATAGTTAGTAGTTAGTAGCCCTTTTAAGTGTCTACTGCTCTATTAAATATTGATTACGGATTCTTTTAGATATTCGTCAATGTTGTAAAGTACAAACTGGACCACATGCGTCGCAAGATCGAGACGGAGGAGCGGGACTCCACGAGCCGTGCCTCCTTCAAGTGCACAGCCTGCGAAAAGACCTTCACCGACCTCGAAGCCGACCAGCTGTGTGACTTCATGACCGGAGAGTTCCGGTGCAGCTTCTGCGACGCACCTGTCGTGGAAGACGAGAGCGCACTCCCCAAAACGGACTCCAGGCTCATGCTGGCCAGGTTCAACGAGCAGATTGAGCCGCTCTACAATCTGCTGAGGGAAGTGGACGACGTGAAGTTGGCTCCCGAGATACTGGAGCCTGAACCGACCGATGTGACTCAAATTAAGAAGTATGGGTGTTGCATAAGAGTTTTTTTTGTTGTGGATATTTTTTTTCTTAATTTTTTTTATGTTTTACACTAGAACAAAATAGGTCAAGTGAAATATTTATGATATTTCATTAACCTTTCGGATAAAACATAACAGGAGGACAAAACGATGAACAAATTTAATTCTAAAACAATCTTATATATAAATTATGATCCGACAACATTGCATTAACTACCAAGTTTTTAAATTAGACTACCCTTCACTGCAACTGTAATAAACACTAACCACCACTTATGCATTTTATTTTTGAGATATAATCTAAAAGCTATTCTAAATAATCTGTATATGTAGTCATTCACAAAGCAAATTGACATAAATTGAAATTCTAAATTTAGAATTTTCTTCAAAATTTTGTGAGTAGCATTTTGAATGTATTTGCATTTCTATAAATCATGTTTCTCATTTTGTATTGTGCTAGTAATACATTATTTTGGAGAACTGAAAACTTAACCATTTGGTGGCTTAGTTTATCATTGGATGTGTCATATTGTGATTGCTAACTTTTCGTATTAATATTAAGGATGTAATATAAATGTTAAGACCAGTCTTTTAACAATACTATATAAATCTGCATACAGCAATATGTATACATTTTTACAGTGTAGTCTGTCTAGCGATCTCCACGTTTGTGTAGTAAATCCTCCCTCTTTGAATACTAAAATCTATAGTGATTACAGTGGCGGCCCGTGGTCAAAAATGTTAGTACAGCCGAAATCATTTGAAACCTCCCTATTTTCCGCAACCATACATGAACGGAAATTCTTTAATATTTATTACTAAAATCAAAGTTTCGTTTAAATTTTTACAAAATGATAATATGCGAAAAAAATAAAAAGCATTTATTTTTTGAAAATTAAATCCTCCTTTCTTTTAAACTTGTGAATCTGTCAATTTTAATATTAATTTAAGTAACGAAACAAACACACGTGTAAACTTATCAGGTAAACTATTTCCGTTTGGAGAGATTCTTGGAAATTGTTGGTTTTTGTAAAAACCAAAAAAAAAAAAGGAATGTGTTGGAAATATAAATTAAACATTCCTGCAGTGAAAACAAACCTACAGATTCGAAATTTTGCTTATCCATCAGAGGGTTAAAATATGTAAATACTAATATGGTGATATAAATACTAATATATAATATGGCAATTGTGTGTATGATATCTAGAAATGATAAGCATAACGAATAGCCCACATGACTAGACTCTTTTAAAAAAATTACATGACAATGTGTTCAATGTAATTGAGTGTCTGTATCTTACTGACTGCCTCTCTTTCAGGGATGCCAACACAAATAAAGCCACCAGACTTAATCAAAATTCAAATAATGAAAATCACGGTGCATGGAGCGGGGATGCCACTAGAAACAAGAGCTACGACTACGGCAGCACTCAGGGCATCACTGTAAACTTCGGTGCAGAGGACCCGGCCAACGCGGCTGGGCTGCAAGAGAAGAAGGAACAGCCGATTTGGATGACAGAGAGCACTGTCAAGAGCGATATCAAAGATGTAAGTTTTATTCAATTTCGTGTGCTTTTTGGTACAGCATTTTCTGTGTGTTTGTCTTTAGGTCTCTTTCATTTTAGTGTATGGACACTTGAGAAAAATTTCCAAAATGTGTTTCATATTCAGATGATTTATGGGAAAAAACATAATAACTTTTTTTCTAAATGTATTAATTAATGTACAGATTTAAATTTTTGATTTATTTTTAATTATTTCTTTTATTTTAGTGTATTAAATATTTGAGGTGATTTTGAAATTTTTCTAAAAATTTAACTTTCTGTACAAAATTCTAATGTAATTTTTTTTATATCAAGTGTTAAATATGTTCAATAAAAGGCATTAAAAGATTTTAAGGTATAATTAACTTTTTTTTTTTTTTTACTTTTGCAAAAATGTTAAAGATTTTAGTTTAGTTATGCTCTAGCTATGCCACAAATCTGCATTAAAAAAAAAATGTGTCCATTTTTTTTTCTTCAAAACTTCTTCTATTAAATATTTTATAATTCAATAAGAAAACTACAATCCCCATAAATTGCAGTTAGTTATAGTTCCATACATGAAAATTATACACTATAAAACTTAATACTGCACATAACCTTTTTTTACTATTAATTTTTTTAAATATTTCTTGCATTTTCATTGTATTTGAAACTGATATCTGTTATAAACTTAATGATTAATTTAATTTAAATTAGTTTTTCCCTATATATAGACACCTTTGAATTTTGAAATAATATTTTTATCAGTAAATTCCCAATGTCCTATGAATTTATATTTTTTCTTTAAACACACTTTAAATAAGTTTTTTATAGAAAATAATATTGATTGCCACAAGCCACCAATATAGTTTCAAAAAATTATATTTATATATATGTATACATAAATTATTGTCAGGTTTTTAAGTACATTATACTTTCAAATAAAAACATGACAAAATATAATTACATATAAATTTAGTACAACTAAATTTTTTAAAATAATTTTACAAATAAAGTTAGTTTCCACATGGCTATAACAGCCAAGAAAGAATATCCCCCAAAAAAACTTTAGAAAAGTAAAAAACGCTAAGCGCCCCCCCCCCCCCCCCCCCCTAAAAAAATCTTCGAAACTGTGGCTAAAAAAGCTGTGATATAAAAAACAAACAAGCCAAGAGCTCAACCGTGCACACCCACTCACTAGTCTTTTCCCGGAAAAAAGCTGCTCTTTCTTTTCTTAGCTCGATTAAAAATTTATACACACATAAATTAAAGTTTTTTTGGGGGATATCAGTCCTTTTTTTCAACCCACCTTTTGAAGGATGTCAGACCAATCACCATTAATCTTTTTAAAAATTACTATTTGTTTTCCCATGTCATTAGTTAAATCCGATATTTCAAGGAAAAATTAATCTCACTCACTGTATTAAAAGACTGCTGAGAATAAATATAACCTCTACCCCCCCCCCCCCCCTCACACTCTTTCTTTCAGTGCTTTCACCCTGTTGGAAAATGGTTGCTAGTTGAGTTGTTTCTTCCTTCTCCCGCGAATGAACGATGAACGATAGGGGAAAATATTCAATGTTATTAGTTATTTCAAATGCTTCTATCTTCATTAATAATTGTTCAAGTTAAATGAAAATTGATCCATCGATTAAAAGGATTTTTAATCTATCGGGTGGTATAATTTTTATTTTGTAGAACGTATTATTTAAAGATAATTTTCACTTTTATTAAGCCGCTCTAAAACATAATTTTCTTTGGCGTGATTAGTGAAAGGATTCCATATTTAGGTAAAAATCGCCTGCCGGCGTAAAAATTTGGCTTAAATTATTTAATAACTTTTTTAGCTAATTAAACATATAAATAAATTATATTATAAACAAAAAGTAACAAAAGGCACTTCTGATGCCATAAAGCTATCATATAAGCTATTAATAAAAAGAATCGGTTGAAAAATGTAGTATCTAGCTTGACTTACAAATTTGGGCTTCATAATTTGAAAAAGTGACAAATCAACTAACTTTACGCAAATTAAAAAACTTCGTATCTCCGTTAATTTTCAATTAAAACAAAATATTCTTGTATTAAATTAAAGGTTTTACAGATACGGTTCGATCAATACTGGTTTTATTTTTTTACGAAGTGTAGTTCGGCTTCTGGACTCTGTTTTACGAACGCGGTTTAACATTACAAGTTGTGCAGAGTATATAAGCTTAAGTCCTGTCGGGCGTTCGTTTCTTGTTGGCTGCTTTGACGAGTTGGCGTTATTTCTTCTTTTTTGGCTTAGCGTTTGCGAGCCCGACCGGGTCGCTTGATCGGGTGATCTCGGTGCCTATGGAGTCTGTCCATACCATCTGTCAGAAAAGTTTATATCTAGGGATTTGCATAGAAGTGTTTGCCCCAATGTGCACCAGCTTTCAGCATAATCTGACTGACCCTGACAATAATTGATGCACATCCAGTATATATAAGCCCTTCATTCTTAACCATCTAGTGCATGATTTTTTCTTTTTTAACGAAATAATTTTTTTTCGTTTTGCCCCTGGACCGCTGCAAAAATATACAAAAAAATCCTAAGTGCCTATTTAATTAAATAATTAATTAAAAGTGTTGTGTATCTTATATGCAAATTCATGTGTAATTACTAAAATAATTTTTCAAAATGTATGAAAATATATTTAAATACAATCTACATGCCTTTGGTATTAGCTAGGATTTTTTGTAGTGCAAGATTATACTTATAATTAATAAAACAATCTTCGAAAACTTGACCTTCACGAGCCAGTTTTAGAAAAACAGACCTCAAAGCAAGTAATTGACTGTATTACAATAATTTTTCTAAAAATATAGGACCTAAAGCGGTTATAAGAACCAGGCACATGGTTCCCTACGTGACAATACTATAATAGTTAACATAAAACTCAATAGAGGTAATTAGTGGTCATTTTAAAGTTGTGTAGCATATATGCCAGTGGGTTACTATAAACTGCACCCCTCTTCCAGCCTTCCAGTTTCGCTTGGGGCCAGGAGAAGGTGCGTAACATCCCCGAAATGCAGCACTCCCACTCCAAGCAAGATGACATCATGGAGGCCCTCCTGGCGCACGAGAGGAGGGGGCCGGAGGGCAAGCTGGTCATCCCCGGCCACAACAGCAACAACGAGGAGAGCAGCAGCGAATCGGAGGAGAGCTCCAGGCCCATGCAGCAGCAGCAGAACACCTTCATGGAACCACCCGGTGAGTGGGTTTGGATACTTGTGGCTTCTCGTGTTCAACAGTTTTGGACACGAGGAACATGTTTGTTTACATTCTTTATATGAAACAGTTATTTCCCGTAAATAAAAGTACACAGCAGTTTATCAGTACTAGGCCAAAAATACTTTTTGGCAAATTTGCTGATTATAAAGGTTGCGGCAGAGATTTAACACAACTTTGCTTGTATGAACAACACTTTGAAATTATTTTTTTGTTTATATACTAACACGTATGGTTCCACGTTGCTGCGACCCAGTTAAGGTATACATATTAAAATATAGAGTTGCCCCCGTCGAGTTTTGAACCTTTGACCATTTGTTCCGAGTTGCAACACTCTGCCGACTAACTGTAGAAGCTTCGCTAGTTTCTCCTTGCGTTCGTTTCTTTCTTGATCTCTATGTAATGCATGCACAGTTCTTCCTCACCACTGCCCTTCGATTTCTATTGGATTAAAACTTTAAATAGTAATTAAAAAATAACTATATAAAATTTTCATATTCCGGCTCTCAAGTGCCCAATTAGAGGTTGAATAGTACTTATGTTTAAAATTTCAGACATTTCCGTTCAAAGGAAGTAGGTGTTTTGTGTGACGCAAACATATTTTTTTTTTGTCATAGATATTTAACTGCAACTATTTTGTGGAGCCGTTACTGAAAACCTCTCATGTGTACTCTAACCTTTTTTAGTTCATAGATTATACAATTATTTAAAATTGTTAAATTATATATGTGCGCATTATCTGTATTACAGATTGATTTCTACAAAAAATTGCATATTTTATGTTTATTAGCAACATATTTTATGTTTGCAGCCCTTCCTCGAAAATAAGCGATGAACAATGCTAGTCTATTTGGTTAAATATGTAATGTACGTCTTAATGGAGCATACTCAAATAAAACAATATTTATATTTTCTTCTTCCTTAAAACAGTGATTAAGTACAAATAGTTTATCTACGAATCCACTAAAAAAAACATTAGTTAGTATATTTACTTTATCTGAAGTTTATTATTAACTATGTGCTGCAAAATTGAAAGATAATACCACCAACTGATTTATTTTTACAGTAATATATCTTTTTTTTCCCTCACCCAACAGAAGTTATTGATATGGAGAGTGACGACGAAGAGCACCTGATGGTCTCTGTGGGAGATCACAAGTACGCCCTCAACGAAGTGACCGAGCAGATCGTTTCCAGGATGACGCCCGAAGAGAAGGAGGCCTACATCAGGCTGACGCAGGATCTTTATGCCAGCATATACGAATGAACATAGTGATTGATTTTTCATTAATTAATTTATACTCATTTGTAAAGTATAATGTTGTACAATGTGAATAAATCCATTTATTTTTATTATAGATATTTTTTAATTTAATGAAATCTGTTAGCACATGGTCAAACATTTAAAAAAATTATAATTTTTTTTTATAAACTTTATTTTTTAAAATTAAATTAACAAAAAACTTTATTTTTCATACAGGTCAAGTAAATATTTGCTGAAACTATAATTTTGCATTTTTATATACAAAAGAATGTTTTTAACAAATTACCTTTACAGATTTTTGTTATTTGCAAACGAAATTTTTTAAAAATATTTTTTTTAAAAGCTTTGACTAGTAAAATATTAATTAAATGTACTTAATTTAGAAATATATATCTTTGGTGTCGTTAGATTCAAAATAAACTTTTTTAAAGCAGTAAATTATTTTTGATTTTTTTTATATCCCATCCCTTTTCAAACTATATACTTTTGTAATGTTAAATTAGACAACGACAATGCAGATTTATTTTTGAAATGTTAGCAAGTATTTTATTACATAAAATCTAATAAAAAGTAAAAACAAATAAAAATGTTTTGATTAACCCCATTATTTAAAATATTAGATATTTATTGTTTTATTGATATATTTAAACATGTCAAATAGTTTTTTTTTATTTCTATGATTTGTAAATATAAATTTAACGATCAACAAATAGTTTTAAGAATACATCATAATACTAGATAGTGAATTATTCTCATTTCATGGGGATAAAAAAAAATTCTGCTTTGTTTATATATATACTAGCAAAAGTACCCGTTCTTCGCACGGAGGTAAATAAAATAACGACAAATAACTGAAAATATATACATTTCCTCTCCTCCTTGGGATAATCGCATATACCATTTTAGAATTCCCCCTTAAAAAAAGTTAAAGCTGTTTTTTTTATAATTTTAAATATTTTTATTTTTAATAAATTAGAAGTTAAAAAAGTAAAAATATATGTATACTACCTGGTTGCTAATACACCGATAAAAATCCTATAATTTCTAGTTTATCTCTCAAAAGGTATAGAGTTTTAAAAATTAAACATTCCTGCACAAAAATACTTTTAGAAATTAATAGGAATTTCCTTTCGGTATGGGTAGTTTCGGTACATAGTTGCCCATAATAAAAAACGACATTGGTAAAATCCTTAACTCCAAGTGAAATCAGCCGATGGATATAAATAATATACTATCGTGTAGACGAAAGTCAGACGTTTTTTACGTGCCGATTTTTAACCCCCTTTCCCCCTCTTCTCTTTTACTATGTCAAATGCCCAAGATTTGTTATGAATGCTATTATTACAGAAAAATAACCACCTATTTTAATTTTAAGAATATTTTTTTTATTTCCGTATGAATGTATTAAAAATTTCGTATTTACTTATTTTGTTAAACCATTTTTCATAAAATTTTTATTTTGTGATTCTATTGTTATTGCAAATACCCGTCGAAAAATACCCGTCATATAAATATTTAGTAAGTTTCCACAGGAAATTAAAGCCAATTTGGCGATAGTTTAGCCAACGGTGCAGTATATTATAAACTCACCATGTACTTTCAATCATTCAGAACAACAATTCAGAACATTTAATTCTTAATGATCGCCATTTAATGTTTTAAAAGGAAATATTCTTTGGCACATTAAATAAAATATTTATTTTCTCAATTATCATTTGGTATCTGTGGAATTTTATTCTTTAATAACATTAAAAAGTCATATAGAGTTGAAAATTCACAGTGAAACTAAGCTTCGTACAATTAAAAAAAATACTTGCATAAAATATTTTTCAAATAAATAAAATGGACGTTCATACACAAATTACTCGCATTTTGGATTAATTGTTTTAAAAGTTCGATCTAAGATACCGTCGCCAATAGCCCACTGTGCAGCTCTAGTGCGACGTTAATTAACAAAACAAAACCAAAACCGATCTAAGATAATTAAATATAGTTACAATGAACCTGTATACAAAAAACAAAACAATAGAGATAAAACAATTATAAAATTTTAATACAATTCTAAACCATTTCCCTAAGATAAAATTCTGGTTGATTAAATTTTTGAATGGTTCCGTATTGTAGCAAAATGCCCAATGTGCGGTCGTTTTTCAATAATTATTAAATCAAACAAAACGCATGACGTCATTTTTATAGAGTCAATAACGAAATATGTTATTTTAAATTGCAAACGATATTTTTATCCTAGTTAAGTCAATGGAATACATTAAAATAGTTATAATATACGAATGGAACATCGTTGAAACTTAAAAATTATCACAAAATATGCCAAATTTTTCAAGTAAATTTCTCTGTAAATTTCATAAAGCTACGTTTTGTAGTTATGGAGTATTTCGTGTAAATATCGGCATTCCAATTGATTCATATATTTTTTATATTACATTTTTGCTTTTCTCCGTTGATTTTAACTGATTTTACTGTTGCCACTTCGTAAAACTTTGATGACGTACGCTAAAAAATGTCATAACATTCGAATGGAACATCGTAGAGACTTGAAAATAGTCGCGTTAAAATTCTTATTTTTTGAACTAATTATTCTGTGAATTTCAAATCTCTGCGTTTTGTATTTACGGAGCCTATAAAGTACTGACAAACAAACCAACATCCGGACAGAGTTTGGAGATTTCAGCTTTATATATAAGATATACTTTCGATTCTGAATATAACTTTTTATTGTTCAGATAGTTTTTAAAATGCAATGACTACAGAAAAGTTGACTTGTTAATAGAACCAACACTTTTTATATTTTAACATTGTATAAAATTAAATTCAAAGCAATGTAAATCACATACATTTATTTCAAATATAGTATTGTATAACTATTATTTAAATACATAATTTTAAGAAATATCTATGACAACAATAGTTGTAGCTGCCGAAAGTAACCATAAAAAGTAGTCATCAAAACAAAACGAATGATTTCTGAATAATTTTATGTTAACAATAAAATCTAATAGTAGAAATAACTGTCCATCACAATTTTCTTCGTAGATTCATATTATAACATTTTATTTGGTAATAAATATTTCAGTAATGAAATAGTATGAACAATATAATTTACAATTGTAATCTAAATATGTATAAAGTTCAAGTTTTATATTGTTTAAACGTTGACTAAATTCACCCAAAAGCAAGTTGCTAAAGTAATCAGTTTTGTGCCACATTACCATGAGATTACATCACAACTTGCAGTTTTAAATCCTTTTATCTCAATTATTGAAAATAAGGATTAGTAATTCATATAGCATTAAAAACCTGCTAAAATACCTATTTTTATTTTTAATGAATATGGCAAATATTAATCACAAATCTCAGAATTGCAGATGGATTAAAACTTCTATACAGATTGGCTGAAAAACAAGACTAGATTGTTTAAAGTTATTTGTTCAATCGCATTTATATCAATATATAAATTTTAAGGCTAGCTGCGCACTAGCATCAAATGCATTGCAACTTTTAGTTAACTGAGCAACTAAAAATTAACAATTGCATCCAAGTCGGGGCTGCCATGTCTCATTTCGAAATCGACAAAGTGAAGGTGAAAAATCGCCTAACTCTGATTCTTTCATTAATACAATCCATATAAAAACGCCAAATTGTCGATTATTCGCCAAAGTTGTTAGCTCGGTAATGAGATAAAATATATTTTGCGCAATTGAAAAATTTCGGATTCAATTTGAATTTTCAGTTGCATACCCGATTGTTGCCAGTGGGCTGCTAGCCTTAAGTCAACAATTTTATGTTCATTTCACTTAACATCTAAATTTATTTGAATGCAAGTCTATTTCATCTAACAAAAACAGCATTTATTAAAGAAGACTAATTTCTCTAAAAAGCTCGGAAGATAGCACACATAACAACAACATATTCAAGGGCAGGGCCTGATTTACAATAAGGCACCTTAGGCCCGGGCCTAGGGGCCCCGACTTCTATTTATTTGCACATAAATTGTGTGAAAGTTCCCTATATATACAAAAATTCGTTGTTATTGGGATATATTAGCAATTCTTCCAAAAACGTTATAATTTCACTGTATTTTAGATGAACATTAAATTTATTTTGTGCGATATTTTTTATTTTTTGAGAGTGTTTTACACGAAAGGGACCTCTATCAGTGATGTTCCGCCTATAGTACTTAACTTTCTAAATCAGGCCCTGTTCAAGGGATCACATTTGAGGGAGTTTTCCAAAAACTGAAAAACATCCTTTTGTTTTTTGTCTGCAATGGCAGGACTGCAGGAGCTGATGTTTTTAGTATTTCACACAAATAAATGCTCATGGCGAACAGTTCATGGCTCAAGTCAATGTTCCTAGACTTTGCGCAAATACTTTTTTGGCGAAGATAAATCATAGAGGACTATTTGGCATAAGGGCATCAGATTGTTGCGAATCAAGCAATAAGGAAAACCTTGAGACATGTTTACTTATTATATTAGACTTGTGGAAAAGGGAATAAATCATCGGGTTAGTGCTACAACTTGAAAATAACTCCATCGGAAGATCATATAAGTTTCTAGTTGAAGAACTCGCCCCACGATCAAGCGACCCGGTCGGGCTCGCAACGCTAAGCCAAAAAAGAAGAAATAGCGCCAACAAGAAACGAACGTCCGACGGGACTTAAGCTTATACACTGCACAACTTGTAATATTAAACCGCGTTCGTAAAACTTATTCCAGAACCCAAACTACGTTTCATAAAAAAATAAAACTAGTATTGTTAGAACCGTATCAGTGCAACCTTTAATTTAATACAAGAATATACGGCTGAGTACTACAATTAAAAATTTATGTGTAATACCTTAATCTTCCTATGGTGTTATCTAGTTGTAGCACTGGCAAGATGGAATAGAAAAGTATAAGTTTGGTTCACATTTCAGTGACTGCTAGGCTGAGTATACACGGGCGACTTTTTCACTTTCAGACAGTTCGTGGAAGTTATTCTTATTGTGACTGTCCAATTGCTGTGTGACATTGGAAGAACAAAAGTCCATAAATGCAGACCTGCCAACTATTCCGAATATGCGGGATAATTGGCTGAAAATTTGACTAAACTGTAGTCTTCTAAATTCCATTAAATAAAATTCCACACCCTCGGTAGTCTCCTCCCCAAACAATCTTTCGCATAAAATCTGTTCCAGGTTGACAGGTCTGTAAATGCTTTTTGATAAAATATCACCTTCATTTCTCGGCTTTTAGAAACAACTCGCCGTGTATACTGGCCATTAAAGCTTATTTCGTTAATAAATTTTACCAATACTGTTTTCTCGTTTTGTTGCAGACAATGCGCTAGAGTTATCTGACTCCGATTAATTGCCGGATGGATACCGCCCCTTTAAACTGGTTCCTAAGAATCAACAAACGATAGCTTGGGCGAATTGACAAATGTGTTTATTTAAAATTTGTAAACAATGTGACGTCAGAGCAGCCATTTAGCCGAAGCAGCCGAAAATAGCAATGTTAAGCTTGAGTTCTTAGCGCTATTCTATCTTGGGGCTATTATAGGATCCAGTAGTGTACGCAGAAAATGTGTATGGGAGGGGTTATGGGGAAGGGGGGAAATCATTACCACCCCAACCACCTTTTAGTATAAATTGAAAAAAATTCAAATATATGTAATATACCCACAGTTCCTTTCGACTCTTATTTCCTGATCCATTCCTAAATAACTTTTTTTTCAATAGTGGTCTTATAAATTACTATTCAGTTTTCAACTGCGCGTCAATCTCACGCATTTGTACATTCCATACTTCTAAGATATGTCTTCAAAACCCTGTTTCACATCCATATATGGTTACTAAAATCAATGGGAACCGAAACTTTCTCTCGCGATAGCATCCTCTCTTGAGCAGTCCTGTGTGGCAAATTGCGTTCTTTCCTCTTCTGACAAGAGTTCGAGTTCTGGATGAATTTCCTTGTTAGTTGTCGTTCGTAAACCCACAGAAAGTTTTGAAAAGTTCAGCAACAAGGTCAACGAATCAACCAAATTTCCAAACAATTAACACTAAAATTATATTCCGGACATAAACATTTATTCCTCTTTGGAAATTAAAAAAAAATATGTAGGAACAGCATTCCCCAGCAGTTAGGAAATACTGTTCCTCCCTAGCTGGTCATCAAATGTCTCATAATTTTTTTTTTCCAGCGCAGCCAAATAGCTGGTCAATGCAGAGTCTATATAACAAATAGCAGCAGCGTTGCTCGGGTCCCGGCTCTTTCAAGGGGAAGTGTCGACGTTGTCCACAAGATACTCTTGCGATATAGATCCGGTGACTGGATGTTTCCTGGGACTCGGGAACCCTGGCTTCTTTACGGCGTCGTAAGGTGGTGGGTCGTGGTCCACGGACCCCCAGGTAGGCAGAGGGGTCCCGCCTGTCTTCAGGAGGGTGGATTTGGGGGATGTGGCGTCCAGCTTGCTGTGGCCCACGCCGTACGAGAGGTACATGGAGAGGCCTGCAAAAAAAAATTAGATAATTAAAAATGAGAAGGATAAGAACACCATATAGCCGTTTCCACGGGGGTAGATCTGCACTATTATGTAATTTATAATCTATAAACGTAATTTATAATTCTATAAATGTATTTTATAATTCAATAAATAATTTATAATTCTATAAATGTAATTTATAATTCTATAAATGTAATTTATAATTCTATAAATGTAATTTAGAATTCTATAAACGTAATTTAGAATTCTATAAATGTAATTTAGAATTCTATAAATGTAATTTAGAATTCTGTAAATGTAATTTAGAATTCTATAAATATAATTTAGAATTCTATAAATGTAATTTAGAATTCTATAAAATGTAATTTATAATTCTATAAATGTAATTTATAATTCTATAAATGTAATTTGTAATTCTATAAATGTAATTTATAATTCTATAAATGTAATTTATAATTGTATAAATGAAATTTATGGTAGGCACCGTTCCCAGTGCTTAAAATTTAAAGAAAATTCTTTTAAATTGCAAACGATATTTTCATCCATCTTAAGTGAATGAGAAATATTAAAATAGGCTAATAAAATATTCAAATAGAACATAGTAAAATATATTAATGGAACATAATAAAATATACTAATGGAACATCGTACAGACAAAAAAAATGATCGCATTAAGTTATTAATTTTTTTAAGCAAAGTACTCTGTATATTTCAGAAAGCTACGTTTTGTAGCTACAGAGTATTTTGTGTAAAAACTGGCATAAGAATCGATTTTTAAGTTTTTTTATATTACTAGGGGGCTCCGCCCCCGGCTCCGCTAACGCTTCACCAACCCCCGGAGGATTGCTACGCAATCCTCTATAGTTTGCTTCGCAAACAATACCGGCTTCATACACTATAGACAATGACAATGTGTCCTAACAACAATACTTTTTTTAGTTATATATATTATTGCTGGCAGTGCCGTCACACAAATTTATTTTTGGGATGTTGAGACAAGAAATTTCCCAACTTATAAACGATCCGAAATTCCGAAAGTGAACGATTCAAAATTCCCAACTTAAGGACGTCAGGTACCAACTCTAGTGTTGTCCTCGTTATCTGACAATTGTTAAAAATATGAGACATCGTTCCCGGGTCTATTCTTCAAGAAAGGCCTCGAACCAAAGCGTCCTTGATGTAGTAAGTAAATACGTACCAATAACCAATCAAGGACGCTTTCTTCGAACCAACGCCAGTAGTTCAATGTGCAGCTCTAGTGCGACGTTAATTAACCAGACCACACTTAACGATTCGAAATTCAAAACGCAACAGTGCTAAAAAATTCCCAGTTCAAACTTATAGACATTTGTCAGCTTTTTTATAGGTAATATTAAACAGTTATCTCGAAAGTATTGATTTATTGCACGCATGTTCCAATGCAGTGTTCTGTTTTGAGGTCTAATTTAAGTTTCATCTTAATACAAGCTGGGCAATTTCTAGTCTTCCATCGCTTTCATTTGCTAATAATATTAACTTTCCTGAGGCATAAATTTTCCCAACTCAGGGATTTTTAAAACTCGAAATTCCCAACTTTTAAGGTATAAAAGTTTACAGCCCCCCCCCCCCCCCCCCCCCTGGATAACTGGAAAATCTCAACTGCTTCAACGCAATTGTTTCTACTCATTGAAAAGCGAAACATGTGTAAACAAACAGTAGCATAAACGCGCCAATCTTAAATAATTCGCCAACTTTTATTTATATAAAGTAAGATTATTGAGAATTGGCGTTAATAATAATTTCCCGTTAAAATATATAATAAGCTACAGGATTTAGATTTACATACATGTTGGCATTTTGCCAACGTTGGCATTTTGCTCCGAAATATCTTTTAATAATAATTATAGTACTTCACATAAATAGTTACATCTAATTTATTTTTTAAGATAGAATTTCAGTATTGATACCATTCAAGAAAGGAAGATTTTACGAATATAACTATATTTTTTTAACGGGAAAAAAGTATATTTTTGAACTACTTAGAGCAGTTTTAATTTATCACTTAAAATTTTACGCGTAAAATTGACGATTATTTCAGACATTTCGTCAATTATTTAAAAATTTATAACTACAAAACTAAATCGAAATTTGACAAACGCTCTGGATCATTTGTAGCCAATAGTTTAATCTATACCCCTAATTTTTTATTTATTTTTTTGTTGAAAATTGGAAGACAAGTATACAGAAATGTATGAATTATTTTCAAAATGTTCTAAAATCATGAATTTAACATAAAATAACGTCTAATATACTGATCGTATTGAAAAACAAAAATATTCATCTTATTACCCAAACATTTCTTAATAAACTGGCTTAATTTCATAATTTTAGGACATTTACTTTTTGAGATGCAAGCGGAACAATGAGACAAAAATTCGCAAATTAAAATTTTCTCGAAATATCCGACATTTTTCCTTTCTTCACTATTTTTTATACCTATCTTAATTGACTACATCTAATTTAATTGTAAAGATAGAACTATAATCTTTATAACATCGGAAAGATGAAGTTTTAACGAACATTAATATATTTTTTTTAATAAGAAAATATGTAATTTTAAATGACTTATAGCAATTTAGAAATCACGTTTCAAAAATGAGGGCGAAAAAACTTCAAAAAGTGGAGCGTGTTCAAAGGTTTAAAAAATTTATAAATCCAAAACTAATTCAAATTTTAAAAAATGCTTACTTGGATTTCCAGTTCAAACCTATTTGTACACTCCCTAAAAAAATTGGATCTCTCCTCTTAATAGTGTTTCAGAAACTCGACGGACAAAATTACTTGTAAACGAAATTTTAACAACGACGACTTTAATATTAAATAACTTATAAACTAATAGCAGTATTGAAACAAAAATATATTCTTCTTATTTATCAAACATTTCTTAACAAATTCACTTAATTTCGTAATTTTAGGACTTTAACATTTTGAGATACGATCTGAATAACATTGAAAGAACTGAAAATTCCCCCTAGGGCCGACTTTTTCCCCCTAGGGCTTACTTTTTTTTAAAATACTAGGGGGCTCCGCCCCCTGCTCCGCTCACGCTCCACCAACCCCCGGAGGATTGCTACGCAATCCTCTTTAGTTTGCTTCGCAAACCAATACCGGCTTCATACACTGTAGGCAATGACAATGTGTCCTAACAACAATACTTTTTTTAGTTATATAAATTATTACTGGCAGTGCCGTCACACAAATTTATTTTTAGTATGTTGAGACAAGAAATTTCCCAACTTAACGATCCGAAATTCCGAACTTGAACGATTCAAAATTCCCAACCTAAGGACATCGGGTATAAGCTGAAGTGTTATCCTCGTTATCTGACCACTGTTAACAATATGAGGCATCGTTCCCGGGTCTTTTCTTTGTGAAAGGCCTCGAACCAAAGCGTCCTTGATGTAGTAAGTAAATACGTACCAATAACAAATCAAGGGCACTTTGCTCGAACCAACGCCAGTAGTTCAATGTGCAGCTCTAGTGTGACGTTATTTAACCAGACCACACCTACCTATTCGAAATTGCACAACACAACAGTGCTAAAAAAATTCCCAGTTCCAACTTATAAGACATTTTCAGCTTTTTTATAGGTAATATTAAACAGTTCTTTCGAAAGTATTGATTTGTCGCACGCATGTTCCAATGCAGTGGTCCGTTTTGAGGTCTAATTTAAGTTTCATCTTAATAAAAGTTGGGCAATTTCTAGTAGTCCGTCGCTTTCCTTTGCTAATAATATTAATTTGCCTGAGGCATAAATTTTCCCAACTCAGAGATTTTTAAAACTCGAAATTCCCAACTTTTAAGGTTTCAAGTTTACAGGGGGGGGGGGGGGGGGGCATGCTTCCCCCCAATCCCCCCCCCCCTCCCCCATAACTGGAAAAACTCAACTGTAGAACTGCTTCAACGCAATTGTGCTCATTGAAAAGCGAAACATGTGTAAACAAACAACAGCATAAACGCGCCAAGAATAAATTAATCGCCAACTTATATTTATATTAAGTAAGATAATTGAGAATTGGCGCTAATAATAATTCGCCGTTGGCATACACGTTGGCATTTTGCCAAAGTTGGCATTTCCTTCCGGAGTATCTTTTAATAATATTTATAGTACTTCACATAAATAGTTACATCTAATTTATTTTTTAAGATAGAATTTCAGTATTGATACCATTCAAGAAAGAAAGATTTTACGAACATAACTATATTTTTTTAACGGGAAAAAAGTATACTTTTGAACTATTTACAGCAGTTTTAATTTATCACTTAAAATTTTACCCGTATAAATGACGATTATTTCAGACATTTCGTCAATTATTTAAAAATTTATAACCACAAAACTAAATCGAAATTTCACAAACGCTCTGGATCATTTGTAGCCAATAGTTTAATCTATATCCCTAATTTTTTATTTATTTTTTTGTTGAAAATTGGAAGACAAGTATCCAAAAATGTATGAATTGTTTTCAAAATTTTCTAATATCATGAATTTAACATAAAATAACGTCTAATATACTGATCGTATTGAAAAAAGAAAATATTCATCTTATTACCCAAACAATTCTTAATAAACTGGCATAATTTCATAATTTTAGGACATTTACTTTTTGAGATGCAAGCGGAACAATGAGACAAAAAGTCGCAAATTAAAATTTTCTCGAAATATCCGACATTTTTATCCTTCTTCGCTATTTTTTATACCTATCTTAATTGACCATATCTAATTTAATTGTAAAGATAGAAATATAATCTTTATAACATCAGAAAGAAGAAGTTTTAACGAACATTAATATATTTTTTTGAATAAGAGAATATGCAAATTTAAATGACTTATAGCAATTTAGAAATCACGTTTCAAAAATGAGGGTGAAAAAACTTCAAAAAGTGGAGCGTGTTTAAATGTTTCAAAAATTTATAAATCCAAAACTAATTCGAATTTAAAAAAATGCTTACTTGGATTTCCAGTTCAAACCTATTTCTACACTCCCTAAAAAAATTGGATCTCTCCTCTTAATAGTGTTTCAGAAACTCGACGGACAAAATTAGTTGTAAGCGAAATTTTATCAACGACGACTTTAATATTAAATAACTTATAAACTAATAACAGTATTGATACAAAAATATATTCTTCTTATTTATCAAACATTTCTTAACAAATTCACTTAATTTCGTAATTTTAGGACTTTTACATTTTGAGATACGATCTGAATAACATTGAAAGAACTGAAAATTCCCCCTAGTACTTACTTTTTCCCCCTAGGGCTTACTTTTTTTTAAAATAGAGAGAAAAAGAGAAAATTTCATTTTTCTCTGTTATTTACAATTGATATAAACTTGATAAAAATAAACTGATTTAATTTTACAATTGGTTTGATAGGTCTTGGATAATAAAAACGTATATAATTGGTTCAATAAAACAATCTAACACAAGAATTATTTTTAACGCAGAAGCATTATTTCTTCAACAGCTTGGTCAACACGTAATTCATCAACTGAACTTTCATATAGTGGCTCTACCGACCCGTATGCTTTTATCGACACAAAGATGATTAAAGCCATTTACTCACACATATCGTTATTTTATTAGAGGAAATATTTTTTGTTTATTATAGTATATAGGTGTATGGAAGTCAAGGACGGAATACAGAGGAAAAAGTGCAGTGCTGCTTCTTAATGTTATGAAATATCCATAGAGTATTTCGTTTATATTTTATAACGTTAGAGCCATATAGTTTTTGCCGTCTCTTCCAAGTTTTAACAAGTACGTTTATTTACTTTAAACCAACATTTAAATTGTTGCAGTTACACATAGACCATTTAAATTTATGATTTTTTTTTTTTTTTAATTTCAGGAGCCAGAATTTCGGTTTTTATTTCGGCAAGAATTTAGCAGGGAATTTCGATTTGAAGCACATTTTCTAAAGTTTAAATATTAGCACATAAATATCCGCTAATACGCGATACAAAAGTGGAATACGGACGAGGAGAGGGAATAATGAAAGTCGGCATTTCATCACTTTCTTTGCAGCTCAGCTAATAAGAATATTGCGTTCATCAAGGAAAATAGAACATATTTTATCACCTTTGAACATAACTTCCATTTAAATGCCTGATCCAGGTAGTGAAAAAGAAGGTCTGAGCCTTGATCACCAGATTTTTTTTTTTTTACAGTTGAGGATATTTTATTACCATTGGAGTTTTAACATTGGAAAAACAATTCGTTTGCTGCTTTGTGGAGAATCGATTAATGCAGAATCGATTGTTGCTTTGTGCAAAATCGTTTAATCTAGAAAAATTAAAAAATTCATAACAATATGCCATGGTATATCTCAAACGTAGAAAAATTCGCGATCTTCGTCAAACGGTTGACGATATCACTCGGAATTTAAAATATTTATAACACTAAAAATGCGGTACTTTTTTTTGCGATTGCAGATTAGTTTGCTGATTAAATCGTTTAGAAAATCCACTTGATTCTACAATGTTAGGTATTTTATTTTGCTTAGTTTTAAGATTACTAAATATCCCAATTGTCACATGTTCAGTCTGTCCACTTTCTTGTATCTTGTGAATTAAAACTTAGCAAACGGCGCTCTTCTGATAAGTTTTTTTTCCATTCACGAATACCTTAGAAGTGTAGAAATTCTCTAGTCACAACCTGCTGTGACGTCTGGAATATACTTTCAATCCTTTTGCACCTGATAAATAAATGCCTATTTTTACTATTTTTTAGTTCGTAATGATTTATATTGTACTAATAAACAAAATTGTTATTAATATTTTTGATATTTTCAAAACTATGTATTTTTACCACTTAGAGTTGGGGACTTGTCTTTTTGTGTAATGACAATGGATATTTCAAAGAAACTATTTTTTTTATGTTTGGCTAGCAGTTATTTTAAGTAATTGTTTTCAGTTAAAATTTTAATAGGATTATTTTTAAAATTAATGTGCTATTTGTATATAATACTGTTCTCACAAACAAAATTATCAGTTTCGTTTTACTTTTCGAAAGTAAAAGATATGTTATATTGTTTACAGTTGTTTCTTCTCCAAAACTTAAATTTTGATGCTTCAAAAATTACTTCAAACTGGGCTTTAGCACTTTCCATTCCAGCAGTTGTGGTTGACAAAACAGTTCAGTGGCCTGTCCTTATACACTGTTAAAAATTTCAGTTCAACGATGTACCATATCTTGGTGCAAAACAGAGGTCTACACCATATTATGGTGGAATTTAGGTTGAACCAAAAATCCTTTATCGGAAAAAAGTGGAGGTTTCACCGATAATTGGTTCAACCTACAGCAACCGAAATGTTCCTGTTGCTACATCAACAAACACCTGCAAGAAAGACAACGACGAACATGGGTCTCCGTGGCCCAGTGGAAAAAGTCGTTCAACTATGAATCAGAGGATTCCTAGTTCGAGCCCGATCGGTGACAAGTTGTCATCTTGCTATCGGAGGGTTAGCAGCTTCGCTACAAAAATACTACTACTACAATACTAAGAAAACCCGAATTTTGAGTTTTACACAATGTTATGAGTTTTGGTGCAACGTGTCTCCCCCGTAAACCATTCGTGGTATCACCGTAAAATGGTGAAACTAAGCACCAAATGTTGGTTGCAGCTAAATGGGTACCAAAGTTTGGGTGCAATGTCGTAAATTTTTTTAAGGTATAGAGCACGGCAGGGGAGCTCTTACTAAACGCGGAGCCGGGTATGAACGTAGTAGATGGGCCTTTGAATTTTACACATACATATGAATAAGTTTGAATAAAATTTTAAAACGCCAATCGAGATTTTTTTTATCAACTATTCAAATATAGTTTTAAATGTTTAATGTGGCTACGTTATTTGTATATAATATTTAAAACAGTATTTATTCGTTACTTAAAAAGTAATTTTGTTTACTTGTTGAAAACTAAAAATAAATCTATTCTTCTATCAAACGAGACAAATTTTTATACCAGCTGTGCTTTGTCATAGTATTAAAAGGTTAAAAGTGTGAGAATGGATCATACTAAAAGCGTAACATAAAGTTTTTATTGATTATCCACGTAGCTTATTTTAAAGACGTTTCACGTAAAAAAAAACATTATTTATTCTATCTGAGACTTTATCATTTGAGAATTTTCTGTTATGAGCGCGGAGCATTATGCGATGGCACCCGTCGCACACCCATAAGGGCGGCCATGAAGTCTAAGAGCTATGTGACTGTGTGTCTATAGCCCAGTAGAGATAGGATTTTGGCTTGCAAAAAATGGAGTAGTTTTGATTTTCGGGTATGCTGTATTTATCGACCCCCTCGTGAAAAATCCAAGTTTTCGACCTCCCACCCCTTGTGCGTTTTCCTCCATCTTGAAAAAACCGCTAAAAAACGGCACTTTTTAAAGTTTTTCCTCAATAACTCTCTTCCAGTACATTTTAGATTAAAAGTCACAATTACAATTTTAAAGAGCATTAAATTTCCTACAAATTTCATGTATAACATATTGGAAAATTCTAAACATGTACTGAGATATAGGGCCGTAAAAAGCTATAAAAATTTCAAAAAAATGAAAAAAGTCAAATATGTCGTTAGTTTTACTTGAATAACTTTTTTCTGTGCAGTTTAGCGTAAAATGCATAATAACCAATCTTGTAGAGAATTAAATTTACTACAAGATCCATACAAAATATTTGTAATTACTACGAACAGATGCCGAGAAATGTTGAAATAACAATTTTGGTGAAAGTTGGTTGTAAACTGCAAATATCACCCTTTGTTGAAATTAGTATTCCTGAAAGTAATATCTTTAATCTATTATGTATGTAATATATACATGTAGTTCATGTATGTAGTACATGAACTTGCATGCAATACATGAGATTTATGTCAAATTTAGGAGAATACAAAAACTTTACAATGAAAACCACAAATTTTTAAAGTATTTACAAATACCTATATTTAAACTTAATACAATTTGAAAATGCATCTTAACTTTTGTTTTAATGATATATACACAATCTCAAATTAAAAATCCATCATAAAGTTTTGTTGTTTTAGCACAGGTGTGCTTGATGTATAAAGTTAATTACTTCAACCAATAGGCAGTAGATCGTCAAACTCGTCTTCTTCCATGTTCAATTCAACCTCTGGTGCATTACTGCTGGACTGGAATCCACAATGAAGACATACTACTGAGCATAGAAGCCCAGCTTTTTTTGCAGCTGCATTTGTTACCACAAGTCTTTTTGCATTGGCACGAAATCATGTTAAGCAATGCCTGTTGTGCTGGTTCTTTATTCATTGGGACTGGAGATAGGCCACCAATATCCTTCTTCCAGCCCCATTTGAGAGCGTCTTTTTCATACCCCATCCAGGTTTGAACTTACAGATACGTTCTACATGCATGATATTGAACTGCATCCTTAGTTGGATGTAGTCAAGCCAAATTGAATTTTGTGTTTATAACAGCTTTAGAAAAGCGAAGATACCGCAACTCATCTATAGAAGTGTTTAGGTCACCGCCAAAAAGGGCCACAAGGAAAGTTTCACTGGCTTCCGTGATGTTTTCTTTTTCTGCAACTGGATCTTTGAAAATGGTAATACTTTTATTGTGGAATACATCACTTTCTAATGTGGTACAAAACTTCATTTTCCCTTGCCCAAATAGAGCGGAGATTGTATCGCAGCACTTATCGCATGTAGAAAAATAATGTTTTCCCCAATATTTTTATATATTTTGGAGTACAAGACATCTGACGTTGCTCCTACCAGATTTGCAAAAGAACACATTGTCTGGTGCTAAACCCGTGACCAATACTAAAAGGTCAATGTATTCACCAATAACTACAACAGATTCGTATGCATCTGGGATCACAGAGGTGCTAGGAGTAACAGAAGTGATCATTCCCATTGCATGAAATGTACCTTCTCCATTCAGAGTGTTAACGTTGAAGTCAGCTTTATCAAAAATGAATTGGCAGAAGGCATTTTTCTTGAGGGTTGCGTCCGCATGAAGTACAGCAGATAGCTCAAATATAAAAACTTCATCATAACTGGAAGAAAATCCCAAGGATGATAATAAGATGAAGTCGTGATCCAAATTTCTTGTACAAATAAGTACCTACTCCAGAGAGAAGGGATGACAAAAATGACCGTGATCTTACTGCAGCTATCACTGAATGTGACAATGTCACATTCAGTCCATCCAGCTGGCCTTTTTTGTCTTTCATAATCACACTTTCCATGAAATAAACTAAAGAAGGTGGTATCACAGACTTCACATCCTGAAGGAAGTCAACTGAAGGTGTATACACACTTTCGCCGTACCAGTTATCACTGAGAATTTTGTAACTAGTCTTTTTGAAACATTTTACTGATGTATGGGGATGTGAGTCAGCAATCAATACATCATTTTCATATTGTTTCCGAACCTCGCTTTTATAATTCTCATATCTGGACGAAACTCTCCTTCAATCTGATTAACCAAGTCTTCAAATGAAAACTAGCACCAGTAGAATCGGGTAGAATGAAAATGTGTCGAAGTATTTTATGCGCCCATTGGTTCCCACATGCATTACAATACTCAAAATTGATTCTTTCATGGACAGTTTTCCACACAAAAACACTTTATCACGTCTATCCAAAGTGTATTTTTTCTGCTTCTCCTCGAAATCTTAGGTAATTCGTTTCCACAGAGGAAGCAGTGATGTTTGAAAGTGAAAACACATTCATTCAACGATCTACGGGATGGTCCAGGCGCAGTCTGAGAAGCTGCCCTTCAGAGGTAAGCTGCAATCAGCTTGTCATTATTAGTTCTTTTGGCATGAAGTATGAACCCTGACTTCGTTCACATTATTCAGAAAAGCAGAATGAGTTGAAAGTTTACGCTTTACACTGAACTCACGTAATTCGCCTAGCACTTTCACTACGAACGTTTCTTCTTCACTCAAACTTTCAGCACAGATAAATCACACAGTTCCATGCAAACTCGACATTTTGAACAAAAGAGCACACACTACAGAGCTTAAAAACAAAAAAAAACGAGCAAATACAACAGAACGAGAACCGAAACTCCTACAACTGGAAATATTCAAGAGAAGGAAGGGAAAGTACGTGCGGCATTGTTATTGTTATTTCAACATTTCTCGGCATCTGTTCGTAGTAATTACAAATATTTTTTATGGATCTTGTAGTAAATTTAATCATCTACAATATTGGTTATTATGCATTTTACGCTAAACTGCACAGAAAAAAGTTATTCAAGTAAAACTAACGACATATTTGACTTTTTTCATTTTTTTGAAATTTTTATAGATTTTTACGGTCCTATATCTCAGTACATGTTCAGAATTTTCTAATATGTTATGCATGAAATTTGTAGGAAATTTAATGCTCTTTAAAATTGTAATTGTGATTTTTAATCTAAAATGTACTGGAAGAGAGTTATTGAGGAAAAACTTTAAAAAGTGCCTTCTTTTAGCGTTTTTTTCAAGATGGCGGAAAACGCACAAGGGGTGGGAGGTCGAAAACTTGGATTTTTCACGAGGGGGTCGATACATACAACATACCCGAAAATCAAAACTACTCCATTTTTTGCAAGCCAACCTCTTTTTTTGAGCTATCTCTACTGGGCTACTAGGGCAGGGGTCGAAATTAACTTTTTAAAGCAGGTGCACTGAATATTATTTGGGTGCACACAAAATTCACGGAGCTTAAATTCCGGATCGCGAAACGAGATCGTAGCGATTTAACTCGAATCCATCTTCTCATATATTAGGTATCTTACATCATAATTCTTAATGAGTCGCATAAGCCGACGCTCCACCGACTTTTGATGAAATTTTTGACTTAAATTTATCGGGTTATACACGAATATACACGTTAATCGTAGTTTTTAATAAGGTAACTCTGTAATTCCATCCGCAATCCATAAAAACTACGGACAATCCGTAGTAGTTGGAAGGTTTGCCGTGCCAACAAGGGATTACATGTAAAATCTGACCACGATCTCGCTATCTAGTGCGCGCGTAAGATACAAACATGATTCTTAGGTTGTTATTGGTCAAATGATTTGCAGGCGAATTCTGATTTCGTTATTCATAATAGAGCGCACTCTGGGAAAACGGATTCTTAAATAATTAAGTATTTTGGAACGGCTAATAAAATCGGAGTTTTTCAGAAAAGTTAGGTGCACCGCGTGCACCAATATAAAAAATATAGGTGTACTGTGCACCCGTTAATTTCGAACCCTGGTCTAGGGAAGTAAGCATAAAATTATATAATTGTATGCTTATAATTGTTTATGATCCCATTGTAAAAATAAAATTTCTTAAAATTGAGCACATACGTACTCATTTTTCTGAGTACAATTTTATCGTAAATGAGCGATGACTACTCAAACTTAAGCAATCGTACTTTTTCAAAACTGAGCTGTATGGTTTAATATTGATAATATCAGCTTCTGTTCAAGCTATCATTTTAAAATAGTTGTTCAGAAAATGGTTTTTCACATTATTCGATGTCGATTGCTTAAATGGAAACTGAGTTATTACGACTCTCTTATCTTACTTCCCATTCTTTTGCCACGCCTTTTTAACATTTCTTCTGTTTATAAATTCTTCACGTCGCCCTGGTAGTATAACGTATAAGGTCCTGAACCTCGGTGCAGACGACATCAAGTAGACGGATTGGGTTGGATTCTCGGTAAGTTATGGTTGTAATTGTTGAAATGTATTGAAAGTGATTTATGAAGGCAGCCTATGTAGGCAAGTAACTGCTCTTTTTTATTAATTTTACGCATTTTTGAGTACATATCTTTTTCAAAAATGAAACTTATGTATTCAGAGCTATGATAAATATTGAATGTAATAAAAAATTAGTACATTTTACTTATTTTTAAGTACCTATTTTTAACAGTGCAGGGTAAATATTATATGTATGAGAATTGTTAATTTTGACCAAGTGCAATATGGTCCAATATTGGTGAGAGAGAACACACTGCAAAGAAGACGTAAACTCGATGTCTTATTATTAATACTAGTATGGATAATCTTACCTATGGCAACCCATACGAGTAACCTCAACCACGTAGCTGCCTTAAGGTTGACAATGAGGAGGGCATTGACAACGATGCTCAGAGCAGGAGTGAGAGGTACCAAGGGAACCTGCACAAAATTATGCATACTTCAATAGACATAATCATCAGCTTATGTACAAATAAACCATTTTTTAAAGAAGTAACCCATAAATTGTCATTCTTCTAAAGCAATTTCTCTTAAGAAGTTGCAAAATAGGTACAAAAATCGTTAAAAAAAATATCTCAAATAAAGAATCTTGCGTAATGTCGCAACTCCTGCTGATATCGAGGTATCAGAACATTCAAAGCTTTTCTTCTGGTACTCTTAATCCAATTCAGTGACTGGAAATTAGCTTTCCGCTAAAATTCCAAATATGAAAACAGTTTTACTCTCTGAGCTTTACTTTTTAAGATATGACAGTACATTTACGTTTACATGTTAAATGAATCTTAGGGTATAAGTTTTAAAATAAACACACAATGTTTTCCTTGAATGATTTTTAACTGATTTTGACTATATTTGGAAATACAATACTTATAATCCTAATAACCGAATTCTTCAGCAGATAAAACAGCGATAAAAGAAGAATTTTTATTATACGAACACTCAATGTTTGTTTCTCAAGTCAATATTTGTAGTATAAATGCTTTTACAGAGACGTACAATTGTCTCAATTCATTTCTCTTTATGATCTCAACAATAACTATTGAACTGGACATATACTTAAATAAATACATGGCTGTACATCGAATTACAGGAAATACAACTTATATTCAATCGAATTCTTCGATGAATATAAGTTGTACTTCCAGGGAAAAAGGGAGAATTTTTCTTTTGCGAACACTCAATGTTGGCTTTGCTGCATCAAGAAAATATTTGTAGTATGAATGCTTTTACAGACGTACAATTGTCGCAATTCATTTCTCTTTATGATCTTAACAGTTATTATTGAACTGGACATATACTTAAATAAATACATGGTTGTGCATCGAATTACAGGAAATACAACTTATATTCAATCGAATTCTTCGATGAATATAAGTTGTACTTCCAGGGAAAAAGGGAGAATTTTTCTTTTGCGAACACTCAATGTTGGCTTTGCTGCATCAAGAAAATATTTGTAGTATGAATGCTTTTACAGACGTACAATTGTCGCAATTCATTTCTCTTTATGATCTTAACAGTTATTATTGAACTGGACATATACTTAAATAAATACATGGTTGTGCATCGAATTACAGGAAATACAACTTATATTCAATCGAATTCTTCGATGAATATAAGTTGTACTTCCAGGGAAAAAGGGAGAATTTTTCTTTTGCGAACACTCAATGTTGGCTTTGCTGCATCAAGCAAATATTTGTAGTATGAATGCTTTTACAGACGTACAATTGTCGCAATTCATTTCTCTTTATGATCTCAACAGTTATTATTGAACTGGACATATACTTAAATAAATACATGGCTGTGCATCGAATTACAGGAAATACAACTTATATTCAATCGAATTCTTCGATGAATATAAGTTGTACTTCCAGGGAAAAAGGGAGAATTTTTCTTTTGCGAACACTCAATGTTGGCTTTGCTGCATCAAGCAAATATTTGTAGTATGAATGCTTTTACAGACGTACAATTGTCGCAATTCATTTCTCTTTATGATCCCAATAGTAATTATTGAACTGGACGTATGCTGCTTGACAAATGCTACGGAGTAGATAACTAGTTAATCTTAGCACGTATACTTAAACGTTCGCATAGTTGTATATCGAATTTCAGGAAGTACAGCTTATATTCTCAATAACCGAATTCTTTGGGAAATAAAATAGAGACAAAGAGAGAAATGTTCGTATGCGAACACTCAAATATTTTCTTTTGCTGTCTCAAGTCAATATTTGCAGTATAAATACATTTACAGAGGCGTACAATTGTCCCAATTTATTTCTCTTCATGATCCCGACAGAAATTATTGAACTGAACATATACTTAGAACGTATACTTAAAAGTTTAGATAGTTGTATATCCAATTGGAAAAGTACAACTAAAATTAATAATAACAAAATTCCTTGAAAGATAAATCAGAAAAAAGGAGAATTATTCATATGTGTACAATCAATGCTTTCTTTGCTGTCTCAATTAAATATTTGTAGTATAAATGCTTTTACAGAGACCATACAATTGTCTCAATTAATTTCTCTTTATGATCCCAACAGTAATTATAGAATTGAACGTATATCTAAACGTTTGGATAGTTGTATATCCAATTGAAGGAAGTACAACTTATATTAATAATAACCGAATTCGTTGGGAGATAAATTAGAAAAAGGGAAAAAAATTCGTATGCGAACACTCAATGTTTTCTTTGCTGTCTCAATTTAACATTTGTAGTATAAATACTTTTACAGAGACCATACAATTGTCTCAATTCGTTTCTCTTTATGATCCCAACAGTAATTATAGAATTGAACGTATATGTAAACGTTTGGATTGTTGTACATCCAATTGAAGGAAGTACAACTTATATTAATAATAACCGAATTCGTTGGGAGATAAATTAGAAAAAGGGAAAAAAATTCGTATGCGAACACTCAATGTTTTCTTTGCTGTCTCAATTTAACATTTGTAGTATAAATACTTTTACAGAGACCATACAATTGTCTCAATTAATTTCTCTTTATGATCCCAACAGTAATTATAGAATTGAACGTATATCTAAACGTTTGGATAGTTGTATATCCAATTGAAGGAAGTACAACTTATATTAATAATAACCGAATTCGTTGGGAGATAAATTAGAAAAAGGGAAAAAAATTCGTATGCGAACACTCAATGTTTTCTTTGCTGTCTCAATTTAACATTTGTAGTGTTGGATAATTGTGGAAGAAATAAGTCGAGTCATGCTTTAGGTGAATAGCGCGGATCTCAGAAAACCGAGACTCCGCTTCTTACTTTTATTACGAAAAACATAACTGACGTCACATCACAATTTGCCTATTGTGCGTAGCGCTTGTTGCCAACATTCCCCCCTTTGATGTGACATAAAAAATAAATACATTCACAAAATTCCGAAAGTTTGTTACAGGCAAGAGGTTTGGTGAATACATCAGCCAAGTTCATATTTCCTTGAATATATTGCAAAGAAAATTTTTTATATTTTACACAGTCTCTTATATAATGAAATTTTATGTCAATATGACGTGTTCGCTTGTTACAAATTAAGTTCTTTGAAAAATGAATTGCACTTAAAGAGTCAGAATACAATATAGGTACATTTATAGAAACACTTATACCATTATCATTGCAATCATTAACAATATTTTGAAACCAACTTAATGTCGTTGAACTATTTGCTATCGCTATATATTCAGCCTCCATACTTGACAAACTTACCACTTTCTGTTTACAACACGACCAATAAATAGGAACATTTCCAATTAACAAAATATCACCGCTGAAACTTTTGCGATCATCTTGATCACTGGCCCAACTCGAATCCACATACATCGTTATACAATCTTCAGAAGCATTCGATAAATTAATTGAATAACCTTTCGTACCTTTAATATAACCAAAAATCTGTTGCACCAACTTTAAATGATGAATACCAGGTTTAGAACAATATTGAGATAATAAAATAACAGCATATAATATATCAGGACGAGTTCTTATCGCCAAAAATAATAAACTACCTATCATGCTACGATACAAAGTTGTGTCAACCATTTCATCTTCTTCCGTTATGGATTTAATTGATATACCTACAGGAATTGGAACCTTTGCCTTGAAAACATTTATATCAAACTTATCAATGATTTTACTTATATATTGTTCTTGGTTTAAATAAATACAATCATTTTCATACATATACGATACACCCAAAATATGTTTAACAATTCCTAGATCTTTAATATCAAACTGAGATTTCAATAAATCTAATACTTCATGTAAAGTCTCATCATTATCAGAAAATACAATAATATCATCAACATAGAATAGAATAACTGCTCTATTAAAATAAAAATAAATACAATCGTAATGTTTAGCTTTCGAAAAACCCAACATTTGTAAAGTCTCTTGTAAAGTTTCGAACCAAACTCTACCACTTTGCTTTAACCCATATAATGATTTCAACAATAGCCAAACAGTATTTTTACTTTTGCAAAAACCTTCAGGGGGTCCAACATATATTTCCTCCTTTAGTTGCCCGTAAAGATATGCACACTTGACATCTAAATGGCGAGATACCCAATTTCTCCTAACCACCAATACAATCATAAAATAATTTATAAATAGAAAATCAATCACTGGTGAATAAACATTTTCGTAATCTATTCCAAACCTTTGATTAAATCCTTGTGCTACAAACCTTGATCGAAACCTAACAATTTTCCCTTCACTATTTTCTTTTGCATTGTACACCCACCGCGATCCTAAAACTTTCTTATTTTTCGGCCTTTCGACTTCCCGAAAAACTTGACGCGATTTTAAAGTTTCAATTTCGTCAATCATAGAATTTAACCATTTTCTTTTGGGGTACATTTTGACTTTCTAAAAAATTATTTGGAATTATGCAAAAATTTGCCTCAATATTTGGGAAATCTTGTTTTTCCGTTTCATTTAGATATAAAATATTTCCATTAAATGAAAAATCTCGTTCATTAAAGCTTAAATGATTAGCATCACAATATCGAGAAATATCTTTGAAACTCCTACATCTGATTGATTCTTTTAAATGACCTGGAGGGTAATAATAAACATCCGCTTTCCCTGCAGTTTTACGAAATTTTATTTCGCGCACCCAATCTTTACTAGATCCTTTAGTTTGAATTTCACGAATAGTTTCCTTCTCCTCATATTTAACATCGGGTAGCTTCGGTATTTCGATTGCCGAAGTAGTCGGAATTTGAGGTAGAAATGAACACGGGATATTTTTAACCTCATCGATAGTTGGAGCAGAAGTTAACCTTAATTCAAGTTGATCATTTTCACTCATTTCAGTTTTTACTACGGGGTCAATTTTTATTTCTTTTGAGTCGAAAACACTTTCATTGTCGCTATCAATTTCAGGTTCGTTCGAAAAGATATTTACGTTTACACTTCCCGTCTGAAATTTTTGATAGTTTCTAAGCGATTCATCGAAACGTACATGTTTAGTCTCTTCTACCTTCCCGTTACTAGGATTCCATATACGATATCCCTGAGTAGACGTTGCATAACCCACTAAAATCCCTTTCCACGCTTTACCTTCTAGTTTATGCCTATACCTTTTGTTAATGTACACGTATGTCACACATCCTATGGCACGAATATAAGATACGTTACATACTTTTTCGAACCACAAATTATAGGGAATTTGCCCATTTAACCTTTTATGTGGGAACCTATTTTTCGCGTGAATGAAAGCTCTTGCTAATTCAGCCCATAATGAGTAAGGTAAATTAGTTTCACACAATATTGTACGAACACCTTCAATACATGTCCTGATTTGTCTTTCCGATACGCCATCCATTTCTGGACTATAACTACAAGTTCGTCTGTGCCTTATGCCCAATTCTTGAAGTTTTTGACTAAATTCATTGGAACAAAATTCTAATCCCCTGTCACTTAAAATTGACTTTATTTTACAATTAGTTGATCGTTCTACAGTCGCCTGAAATTCAAGAAAAGTTTTAAATACATCACTCTTATATTTTAATGTATACACGAAAGAATATCGAGTATAATCGTCAACGATAATTAATAGATAATGAGAACCACCTAATGAACCCACGGGTGAAGCCCATAAATCCATGTGCACAATTTCTAACTTACTATTTGTGATTCTACGGTCTATTTTTGGAAATGACGCGCGAGTTGCTTTTGCTTCGCAACACGGTGAACACACGTAGCGATATTTTTCAAGTTTATCTAGGCCTCTTATTAAATTACTACAGCTTAAACGCTTTAGAGTAGGGATATTTTGATGACAAAATCTTGTATGCCATAAGCTTAATTTATCCGGAACACACGTTTTATTAACCATTTCTTTTTCGATTTCTAAGTTACTTTTAATATTTTTCGGAACAATAGCCTCTTCAAGTTTTAATGTAGGGTTAAGTTCGCGAATTATTACCTCACTATCTTTATTTAATCTTTCAGCTTCAATTTTACGACTCATCGACCTTGTTACAAAATTACTAGAACTTTTATTGTACTTTAAATCCTTAGTACAAGAGTTACGTTTAACAACCTTAGCTTTTAATATATACAACTTATTTACAAATTTTGCTTCTACTAAAATTAACCCATCCGATTCAAATATTTTACACGTTCGATCTTTAATAATCAAGCTACAGTTTGCTATATCTATTCGAGATGCTGAAATTAAATTCTTAGTTAAATTAGGTGCATGAAATACATCTTTTAATTCAATATTTCTATATTCATTCCTAAATTTAGCAATTAGATTTACTGTCCCTCTGCCTTTGACTATAGACGTACCTTCAGCAAGTCCCATTTCGATAGGTTCAATATCTTCATACTCCGTGAAGAAATCTCGCCGAGGACAGACGTGCTCCGTTGCTCCCGAATCTATTATCCAGTCCGACAAGTCCTGGGTTTGCGTGTAATTCACATCCGCAAATAAGGAAGAGTTCCCCTGTCTTGGAGAGGAGTAAGACGCCGGTCTGTTTGACAAGCAGTCCCGAGAAAAATGTCCCTTTCGTTGACATCTGTGGCATATAATGTCTTTCCTTGGTTTCCAGCCTGGTCTTCTATGTTGAGGAACTGAACTTCTATATTCTCCTTGAGACGTTTGGTTAGATACTCTTCGATTCGAGTAGTTAGCTGCTTCACTTGGTCGATAATCGAGTCCAGCATTTGTATTTCGATAAACAAAAGCTTTAGAGTTCATTTGACTGGCGAACCTTTCGTTCTTCAATACTCTACGGTCGTACTCGGCTAGTAACTTTGATCTTACCAGCTCCGAGGTAAAGTTTTCTTTAGGCTCCTGGTATATTTGAGATACCAAACCTTCAAATTCATCCGGAAGTTTATCCAGCATTTGATAAGCCAAATCACAGTCGTCCACCTTTCCACCAGCTTCGCATACTTCTTTAGCCGCTCTGTCAATTTTGCTGATGAACGCAGCCATTGATTCTCCAGTGTACTTGAGTTCCAGAAATTTCCTCCGCAAAGAAGCCAGCCGTGCTATTGATGGCGGTTCAAGAACTTCTTTTAATTTCTTCCACGCAGCAACCGCATCTTTCGATTCTATGAGGTGCTCCTTCAGTCGGTCGTCCACAGCCAAACCAATCAATCCAAAGGCTTTGTTATTCCTCGAACGATACCTTTGCATCTCTTTAGCGTCGGCATCTGCAGTTGGCTGTTTTTCAGATTCGTCGATAATAGTCCACAGGTCCTCTTTACACAACAGTAGTCGCATGTTGAACTCCCACGTACGATAATTTTGTTCATTCAGTTTCTCGAAGTCGAAACTTTTATATTCAGACATGCTTAACAATTCTCGAAACACCGTTTAGTAATAGTTTAAAATTCTCGAATCATTGAAAGAACTACGACAGTAACCACGGACGTAACAACCACGGACGTAACCACGCTCTGCTACCATATGTTGGATAATTGTGGAAGAAATAAGTCGAGTCATGCTTTAGGTGAATAGCGCGGATCTCAGAAAACCGAGACTCCGCTTCTTACTTTTATTACGAAAAACATAACTGACGTCACATCACAATTTGCCTATTGTGCGTAGCGCTTGTTGCCAACATGTAGTATAAATACTTTTACAGAGACCATACAATTGTCTCAATTCGTTTCTCTTTATGATCCCAACAGTAATTATAGAATTGAACGTATATGTAAACGTTTGGATTGTTGTACATCCAATTGAAGGAAGTACAACTTATATTAATAATAACCGAATTCGTTGGGAGATAAATTAGAAAAAGGGAAAAAAATTCGTATGCGAACACTCAATGTTTTCTTTGCTGTCTCAATTTAACATTTGTAGTATAAATACTTTTACAGAGACCATACAATTGTCTCAATTCGTTTCTCTTTATGATCCCAACAGTAATTATAGAATTGAACGTATATGTAAACGTTTGGATTGTTGTACATCCAATTGAAGGAAGTACAACTTATATTAATAATAACCGAATTCGTTGGGAGATAAATTAGAAAAAGGGAAAAAATTCGTATGCGAACACTCAATATTTTCTTTGCTGTCTCAATTCAATATTTGTAGTATAAATGCTTTTACAGAGACCATACAATTGTCTCAATTCGTTTCTCTTTATGATCCCAACAGTAATTATAGAATTGAACGTATATGTAAACGTTTGGATTGTTGTACATCCAATTGAAGGAAGTACAACTTATATTAATAATAACCGAATTCGTTGGGAGATAAATTAGAAAAAGGGAAAAAATTTCGTATGCGAACACTCAATGTTTTCTTTGCTGTTTCAATTCAATATTTGTAGTATAAATGCTTTTACAGGGGACAGGGAAAAATGCACAGTACAATTGTCTCAATTAATTTCTCTTTATGATCCCAACAGTAATTATCGAACTGAACGTATATTAGATTATTTATTTTAGAATTCGTAATACCTCCATTTTCACCGATTTATTAACTGTTTAGAAGGAAATGATCGAAACGTAATGTTTTTAACATTGCACAGTTCGAATTGAATTATTTAAAATAAAAACAAAATACTTTCTTATTGGAAAAGCCATAAAACTGGGATACTGAGAACCCACCTTGTAACGCAGAGGATTCGTGGACTGCTGGAGCATCAAGATGACCGCCAGTGGAGCTACCATGCAGCAAAGGAACAGCACCAGCAGAATCACCGCCCACCACGCCCCTTCCCCTATTGACCCGGAACAGCCGGTCGCAAACCCGCACATGAGGAAGGTGGCAATTACAAAAGCCAGCACGCAACTTGGGACCAGCCGCTCTGGACTCCAGGTGATGTAGGCACCCACGAAGCGGAATTGCTCCTGGAACTGGCCAGCGTTGTCCTCGGCCAGAGACTTGTCGTCCTCGATGGAGGACAATTCCTGGCTGTCCACCTTTTCTGGTGTGGAAGGTCTGTATCTGAATGAGAATAAATAGTGTTTAAATATGGTTTACATATTTTATATATACTGTTAAAAATTATTTACCTTGCACCAAAATTTGGTACCCATTTAGCTGCAACCAACATTTGGTGTTTAGTTTTCCCATTTTACGGTGCTACCACGGATACCGCTCAGTGGTGAACTAAAACTCATATTTTCGCGTCCTTCACCATTTTATGGTAAAACGTTGAATTAAAATTCGCGATATCGCTACCCCATATTATGGTGAAACGCCAGTATGTATAATTTGTTGGAAGTTCTGAACGTATTTCTAGTATTTTTGTAGCGAAGCTGGCAACCCTCCGATCTCAAGATCACTACTTTTTCTTTTTTTTTGTCAAGTCTACCGAATATTATCGAAGTAGCAATCCTCTGATTACCACCTGAACGCCTTTATCTACTCGGCAACCGCGCTCCTAATGCAAGAGGATCGAGGGGATTCCACGGTTTGTAGATTCAGCAAAGGTTTCGGTTGCGGAGTTTAGGAGATTACACCATTATTTGGTAAAAGCTGCACTATTCTCGAAAAGGGATTTTTGGTTAAACATAGATTGCACCACAATATGGTGTAAGTTGTTGCAGAGCTCCAAGATATGATGCAAGTGAAGTGAATTTTAACAGTGTACTGGCAAAATAAAACTATCTACCAAATAAATCTACCATCTATCAAAATAAATCTAACTATCTACTAATAAATAATTAATTAATCACATAGTGAATTAATTTGTCTTATACATTATAACGAAACGAATGCTTTTGTATTACTCAACCATCCAAGTCAATTCAATCATATTTTAAAACCTTGTGATTAGTTGAATTTTGTTACTATCAGTTGTTTCGTACTCATCTCATTAGAACCACACTTGCCGGCAATAATAGAGCTATGTAAATAAATTGTAATTGGTTTAAAATTGCCGCAAGATTATTTCCCAGCTTAGAAGAACCTCCAGAACAAAGTAGTTGTTAATTTACTTTAAAAAATAATCAACAATACGGTTACTGTGCTATATTCAGTTCTGTTCTTGTTACATATGGGTAGGCTAAAATCAAAACTTATAAACCTCCTACCAATCCTGGAAAGTATGTTCACATTAGCATAACCAAGGGGAGGATTTACTTCAGTCATAACAAGATTTTGTGTAATTCTCATTATAGTACTTACGAATCTAATGGTCTAGTCCGAATTAACGTATGGAAAATAAGAAAGGAATTCATATATGTTCATCAGCCGTTTCACTTTAGACCACTAAACTTCAGCTAATATGTTTGTCATAACTTCAACTGTCCTAGGTGCAACATTATTTAAGAAATTCAGTAAATCTTACATATTAAACTACTGTGCTACCATTACAGGTTACTGCAGCCATGGCCCCCTGAAATATACCGAATTTTAATAGTTGACAGGCCATGACTGAGAACTATAATTGTAATTTGAGACAAAAATAATATTAACCTTAATGGCAAATAGGTTTTACACTAAAAGTATAAATACAGTTATTGACAATTAAGTAAAAATGGCGATAAATTACAGATGGTAATTCGGTGAGAATGTCATGTAAATGGCGATAATAATCAAATAGAGTAATTATGGTAGAATGATATATTATTGATAATAGTAATGATGATTAAATAGTAATGTCACTTAGTTAAAAAGTATCCATAAATAATGTTCAATAATGGTTAAATATCTGTGTTACCAGGGTTGTTATCGCGGATTGTTCTTAATAGAGTTGAAGGAGTGGTTAAAATAGTTTATTACTATCAGCCGATTTGACTATAACTATTTCTTATCTTCTACTGTTCTACCGCCACAAGAAAACCCAGCGCCAGAATTCTGTTCTATGGGGGCTGCCCTAAAAACGGACGATCTTACTCAATTCTAAGGGTGAACAAAGCATCAAACGAACGAAATTATGAATTTGGATTTCTTACTATGTATTACTTAACTGGAATCCATACCTAATAAGCTAGCAGCACACTGGCAAATATCGTTTATGCAACTAAACTATTTAGTTGCATGCGACTGGAAAACTCAAATTCTATCTGCTCACTGAACTACTTTTTAATTGCACAAAATATTCTTTCGCCCGCTAACAGCTTTGGCAAATAATCGACAATTTGTCGATTTTGTATGGATTGTGGTAATACGAGTTTGACGATTTTTCGTCTTCACTTTGACGAATGCAAAATCTGAGATCTAGAAACCCTGAATTGAATGCGATTAAATAATCGCTAGACTTTGGCGTGTGATTGTTTTAGTTGCACGGTTGATTAAAAGTTACAATGCAATTGTTGCTAGTGTGCGGCTAGCTTTACTGCCCCCCCCCCCTCCCCCCAGAATTGAGTAAAATTGTTTATTTCTATAGCAGCTGTCAGACAACAGAATTCTGGCGCAGGGACAGCATCACATTCCGCTCTAGAATTAAGTAAAATCGTTCTTTTCTATTAGTAACTACCACACAATGAAATTTACTCTAGGGGTTTTCTCGTGGTTGTAGGACACTATGCAGACTGGAATTTTCATTCTAAAGCCTACAAACATATTAGATCCCATACCTGAGAATGATGACCGACGCGCTGACCACCAGATACGCAAAAAGCGTCCCAATGGACATCACCTCCACCAGGGTGGTTATGTCCAGAGTCAAGGTCATGATCGCGGCCAGACACGAGAAGATGTACATGGCCCCCAATGGAATCTTCGTCTTCGTGTTGACACTCGAGCAGAAAGCGAACAGCAGACCGTCGTCTGCCATCACGTAGATGACCCTGGTCAGCGCGAACAGGCTCCCTATGATCCCAGTTGCCATACCACTGACGGCCCCTACGATGACCACAATCTTGGCCCAGTGCGCCCCGTGCGAATCCAGTGCGTCCGGTAGTCCAGAATCTTCCGTGATGTCCGTGTAGTTGACCATTAGGGTGAGGACTGTGGCCACGCTGACGTAGGTGACCGTGGCAATCCCCATCGAGATCATGGTGGCCCTCGGGATCGACTTCTGGGGATCGCGGGCCTCTTCTCCGGAAGCGGCGATCGAATCGAATCCGACGTAGGCGTAGAAGCAGGACGCCGAGGCGGCCAGGACCCCGCTCCAGCCGTAGGGCATGAATCCGCCGGTCTCCGGATTGGACCAGTTCGAGGTGTCCGAGAAGTACGCCCCCACGCCCACTATGGTGACGATGACCACCATGTTGGCCGCCGAGAAGACGTTGTTGAGGTACGAGGTCATCTTGACCCCGAACGAGAGGCAGAAGACGAACAGGATGAGGATACCACAAGCGAGGAAGTCCAGTCGCTCGGCTATGTAGGGGACGTGAATGATGCCGATGAGGGATTCCGTTCCGTTCTTGATGGCGCCCCCTGCTAGGCTGTCTATGTAGGCGCTGCAGGCTCTGGATATGGCTGCAGCACCTATGACGTGTTCCAGGGCGACGTTCCAGCCTACAAGGAAAGCCCACAGTTCGCCCAGGGCAAGGTAGGTGTAGGAGTAGGCTGAGCCCGACCGAGGATACCTGTAGCAGAATGAAATTGTTTATGAGTTCTAATTTGCTCAAAGTTATTATATTGGAATGTAAAGATTGGTTAAATTAATGTGGCAGTAGAGCTACATAATAGTCGACGGGATAATTTTGAACTATAAGCAGATTTCGAAGACAACACTTGAGCTAGCTCTTCACGCAACCCCAATGGGCGTGAGGATATTTTACTACGAGACGGACTTAAAGTGCAGCAGTCCACTACTGGTGCAGGTTAAATCCTCCGTAGTTCAATGTACACATGCTCATTGAGGTTGCATGGAGTGACAGCCCAGGTTCTTTCCTCGTCATCTATACGTAGAGGGTGTTCTTTTGGTGCGCGGAAGAAACGAATCTGACAACACTCCCATTAAGAGATTGCTACGCACTTGATGGGGATCGAACGCTGAGTGACTAGTCACCATTCGGACATTCACCGATATAAGCCGAATACTTTACCGCTGGGCCACTACTGGTCAAAGAAGAATTTAAAACTTGGGTGTAAGAACCAGACTACTTCAGTTTTCAAAATTGTTCAGGAACGACGAAAAACACTTAAATTTTTTTTTTTTTTTATAACTTATCAAATTTGGTTAAAATATTAAAAATACCTTCTTCTATCACAAGCCGAATTTACTTTTCCAAGTTTTTATCTGTTTTTTTATCGAAAAAATAAATGGAGCTGTCTGGTTTTTTACATGTAACATTGTAATTCTGTCGCCAGGTTTGCCAATAAAATCCTTGCAGATACTTTTTCGAAATAATCAATGCCACTGTGAGCTTCAAACAGCAAAAACTATTTGTTTCATTTAAGGATTGCATAATAAACTACATAATAAATATAGTCAAGCTTGGAATTACACACTTTTAATGGAATTCACCTTTTAGCTGTTTCAACAAACGAGTGGCTGATGCAACACGGAAAGTGATCCAACCAAGCTATCAAACGTTGAACTAATTCTCTGAAAAAACAAGACACTCCTGATGGAGCTGTACGTTTCTTTCATCGACCGTATGATGCAACAGTACAGCTCCTTTTCCATTGCTTACAGCTGCCTGGTTCTTGCAATTATCGCATGAACAACCTTTCCCCCACACTTATTCGTTGTAAGGGCGAAATATACTAGTGTATTTCTTATAGTAAGAAAATCATAAAAGTTTAACGCTTCTGCTCATTCATAGATGGCAGCATTATCACAAAAGTTTGTTTGTTAAAAAAAAACACGTTCAAACGAATTATTTTTAATTACAAAATAAAACGTTGATATTTATTAGATGAATGTACGATTCCTCACTGCTCCTGAAAAATTTCTTTCTTTTCATACCTCATGTGTTAAGAGGGTATCATCCATTGAGTACAAAGGCCGTAAAATGGATCTTTATTACAGAATTAATATATGTAGTATTGGCGGTCACCACCAGATGGCGACACCAATTGCAAGTCTACCAGCGACACCTAGCGTGTCACTGGCGGAATGTATTCAGATTAGATGAGGCAGCGGAGGAGATAGGTCGGATTGCGATCCTCTAAGAAAATAGCCTGACTGCGGTTTGGGCAAATAAACCTGTATTTATATCTTCAGAGTCTGTCTTTACTGTCTCATAATCCCAGATATATATGATAGGAATAAGTGAAAAATTATAAATCAGAAAAAAGTGGAGCTGTCTGGTTCTTGCAACCACGTCTTCAATAATATTATTGCTTGGTTCAGGTCAGGAATGAGACTCACCTGACGCCGAGTTCGGCGTAGCAGAGAGCCGCCAGGAACGACGCAAATCCGCTGAAGAGGAACGCGACGACGATCGCAGGGCCAGCGATGTGTTTGGCCACGGTGGCCGTGAGGACGTAGACCCCGGAGCCCACCATATGGCCGATGGCCAGCAGAGTGATGTCGGCGGTGTTGAGGCACCGACGCAGGTTCGTCTCCATAACGTCGGTGTCGATGAATTTCTTGCGCGTGAGTCGGGAAGCGTAGGTCTTGATGTTGCCAGCGGTCTGCTTCGCCCTGGACATCATGCCTGTACGAAAGTACGGGGACATACAGTGTTAATTTCATTATATTCTAGAATAGAATATTCTAGAATAGAATATTCTAGAATATTCTAGAATAGAATATTCTAGAATAGCATATTCTAGAATAGAATATTCTAGAATAGAATAGTCTAGAATAGCATATTCTAGAATAGAATATTCTAGAATAGAATATTCTAGAATATTATTATATATATTCTAGAATAGAATATTCTAGAATAGAATATTCTAGAATATTATTATATATATTCTAGAATAGAATATTCTAGAATAGAATATTCTAGAATAGAATATTCTAGAATAGAATATTCTAGAATAGAATATTCTAGAATAGAATATTCTAGAATAGAATATTCTAGAATAGAATATTCTAGAATAGAATATTCTAGAATAGAATATTCTAGAATAGAATATTCTAGAATAGAATATTCTAGAATAGAATAATCTAGAATAGAATATTCTAGAATAGAATATTCTAGAATATTATTATATATATTCTAGAATATTATTCTAGAATAGAATATTCTAGAATAGAATATTCTAGAATAGAATATTCTAGAATAGAATATTCTAGAATAGAATATTGAATATTCTAGAATAGAATATTGAATATTCTAGAATAGAATATTGAATATTCTAGAATAGAATATTCTAGAATAAAATATTCTAGAATAGAATATTCTAGAATAGAATATTCTAGAATAGAATATTCTAGAATAGAATATTCTAGAATGGAATATTCTAGAATGGAATATTCTAGAATAGAATATTCTAGAATAGAATATTCTAGAATAGAATATTCTAGAATAGAATCTCTATAGAATTATAATCTACACTGTAAAATAATGTGCTTAAAATTAAGTACATGGACGTACTCGTTTTTCTTTGAGTACAACTGCATCGTAAAAGAGCGAGGACGTACTCAAATTTAAGTAATCGCGCATTTGCAAAAATGAGCAGTATGATTTAATATTGATAATATCAGCTTCTGTTCAAGCTATCTTAACAAAGCGACCTGGCAAACTTAAAATATGTGTTCAAAAGATGGTTTTCCACCTTGTTTAATGTATATTGCTTAAATGGAAACTGAGTAAATACGACTATTTACCTTACTTCCCATTTTTTTGTTACGCCAATTTTAACATTACTTCTGTTTATTATAACATCTACATGTCACTCTGATCACGACTCTGGTAGTACAACGGATAATGCGCTGGAATTCAGTGCGGACGACATCAAGTATACGGATTGGGTTCGATTCCCGGTTAAGTCCTGGTTGTAATAGTTGAAATTTATTGAAAACGATTTATGAAGGCAGTCTATGTAGACAAACAACTGCTCTTTTTATTAATTTTACTCATTTTTGAGAACGTCTTTTTAAAAAATAAAACTTATGTATTCGGAGCTATAATATATGTGTATTGAACGTAATAAAAAAATAGTACATTTGACTTATTTTTAAGTACATATTTTAAACAGTGTAGATAATGGTAATAGTTGAGAAAATATTTACTTTAATTGACAGAACACCCGGGCAAGATGGAAGTTCAAGTTTTGCGCTCAGGCTCACTCTTAAATTTTCAGAGTTTAAGGCATGTAACGTCAAACTCAAGTGAGTTTCGGATTCCGATCAAACTGATGCACACTTCCTACGTTGTGTCTCGTTCATGGAACGACGTTTGCGTGCGACATACGAACGTAAAGGGGCAGTGCAGTTAAAAAATTTAAAAAAATCAGATTTTCAATTTATAGTGTATGAGATTATGATGGCATTATCTATCGTTTGAAACAAAGTTTTGAAAAAATTCACCTATTAAGTTATATATAATTCGAAATTAAAATATAAACAACAGTGGACACGCCCTCTTTTGGAAGCAATCACTATTTGGAAATTTTAAAATTTAATTGCTAAAAATAAAGCAAATTTTTTGTGCACTCATTGATCCTAAATACTAGAGAAATATTTGCACGGGAAGAAAAATAAATAAATTTAGAATTACTATACTCGGGGACAACCTAAGTTGAGCCTAAAGCAATTGAATATTTTATGCATATCCATAGCTTCCGCTTCAGGTTCAACTTAGGTTGTCCCCGAGTATAGTGATTTTACGTTTTATAGTTTTCAAGAAATGGTCTTTTTAATTTTTTAGTACACTTTTTTCAAAATGGTGTATTTTTAGTTAAAACGAAATTTTATGGACCATTAGGTTTTTTTTACATAATAGACATATAAAATGGATTTGTATTTACCATAAAAACCTGATTTTGTAGATACATTGGCGTAAGGGAATCATTTGTAATAAATAGAAGCATTACTAATACTTATAATTTAAATATATTAAAAAAAAATTAAAGTCCGCTTTTGCATTGAATTTTTTCATTTAAAAAAAAGAAAAATTGATGGTTCGTGGTGCCATTTATCATAAAACTTCTATCATTAAACAGGATTCAGGTAAAGAAACAAGAGAATTCTCTGTCTCAAAGAAATAAATATAATTCAATTTTCTAATGTAATAAAAAAATAGGTAATAGTTATATCATAAAACGAATGAAAGATTCTCATACAATAAATCCTGGCAAAAAGGATTATTAAAGTTTTCTATCGTACTCCAAAAATTTAAATAAATTTTCTTTAATTGAAATTGCATCACTTTAAAAGATCATTTAATATCTAATAAAATGTAACAAAAATTAAAATAAAAAGTTATATTTTAGTGATAGGAAAAGAATGGGCAAAAAGAATAAACACGGGGTCTATGCTAAAAAATGCCGGGAAACTGAAATGTAATTCCTTTTACAATCTTTATTTAACAATGAAAATATTTTGAAATGGGAGAAATTGTTAAAAAAGGCTTGTTAATCGATATTTCCGGATATATAACAACCCATAATCGATTTTTAAAAAATGCAAAAGTGGATTTTTCACTATTTAACAAAAAAACTAATTTTCGAAATAAGACAATATTTTTTTCAAACAGTCCGGTTAATTGAGAATTTTGGATAGTTAAATGCCGTATAACAGGATATTTTCACAAAAGGTGTCCAAGTCAAATATCCTCTATCCAACAAAAAAAGAATTTTCCAAATATCTGAATTGGAACAGAAATCTTGCGCGAAGATACATAAAAAAAACAGTCGAATTGATAACCTCTCTCCTTTGGCGGTTTTGTTGACGCGTTTTCAGTTGGTCAATAAGCAATAAGTTTTTTGCAATGTAATTTTTTTTTATTTTGGATAGAAATAATTGTAAAAAAAAAGACAATTGGAATTTTTTTAAATTGTAATTTCCTGGAAATTACGTCATATAAATAAATACAAATTAGGTACATATTCAGAACAGCTTTCAAGTTATTATATCTCAAGAAATTTTTGAGATAGAACAATATGAGGGAAATGTTGCATTTTAGGCCTAATCTTCCAGAACGAGAAAAAAGTTCGCGAGCTTCTCTGTGATTCGAGAATACAAACCACGTGGTTTTTGAATTCTCGAATCACCGAGCCATCTACAAAACCTCGCGCCAGTTTTTCTCGTCCGTATAATCTAAAATAGTTCTTTTTTTGTTTATTATATAACATTACTTCCAACTAAAGTTCTGATTCAATATACTCTTAAGTAACTTGTACATCTGTTCTAATAACTCGTCGATGGTCGATGAACGAAAAGTTACATCATTGATGGTCGTGTAAGATCACTAAAAATTTTCTTAATACTATAAGAGATTTTTTTTTTATTTTTTAGAAAACCTAGTCTTGAACTTTATATATTGAACGAACTCAAAATTTCTATAATACTTAACACAAAGAACACAGTTTGCAACTAAATTATCCTGAAAAACTTGCGCAAACTCACTTTTACAAAAAAAAAATATTCGCATTTAGCAGAATATTATATTAGAAATATTCAATTTTTTACTGTGTTTTATCACGCTTATAATAACAGGAATTTTATTGCATATAAAATTTTAATTTGCTCTACCAGGTTACAAATTGATAGTAATAAGGCATCGTACGAGTATAATCAGATTTAAACTATTTTTTAATAATTAGAAATGATGGGTTCACAAACGCAAATATATATATTTAAATATTTCAGTGATAATGCGATTTTAAAATGCAATGACAACTGCAATCTCATGTATGAAAGAATAGAAAATATTAATCAGGATTTTCATGCGGGTCGGTTTTCTATATAAAAAAGATGCAATTAAAATAAAAAATAAATCTCATTGGGGAATCAATTTCATAGAGTTAAAAAATAGAAATAAATTTATTTGACTAGTGTTTTATAGAATTTTCTTATTTTATAAATTGAGGTTGGGGATTTTTGTCAAGGATAGAAACGGGCCAGATCCTGTGGCACCGCAGTCCAGCGAGTTATCCGTTGTACTACCAGAGCGACATTAAACAGTCATAAACAGAATAAATTTTAAAAAGGTGCGCCAAAAGAACGGAAAGTAAGATAACTGAGTTGTAATAACTGTCTTTCCATTAGGCAAGCGACATCAAATGATGTAGAAAACCATCTTCTGAACAACTATTTTAAGTTTGTTAGGTCGCTTTGTTAAGATAGCTTGAACAGAAGCTGATATAAGCAATATTAAACCACACTGCTCATTTCTGAGAAAGTGCGATTACTTAAATTTGAGTACGCCATCGCTCATTTACGATGCAATTGTACTCAAAGAAAAACGAGTATGTCCATGTACTCAATTTTAAGCACATTTTTTTAGATATTTAGATATAGATTTTTTTAGACATTCTCGAATATTCTATTCTCGAATATTCTATTCTCGAATATTCTATTCTCGAATATTCTATTCTCGAATATTCTATTCTCGAATATTCTATTCTCGAATATTCTATTCTCGAATATTCTATTCTAGAATATTCTATTCTAGAATATTCTATTCTAGAATATTTTATACTAGAATATTCTATTCTATATATTCTATTCTAGAATATTCTATTCAGGTGCTTATTTTTAAGTACCTTTTTTTAAAAAAGAGAATGAAACTAGTTGAGCTACTCCCCCGTGTAATATTTGAATTGTTACGTCACTGCCTTGTTCTGAATTCCCTTTTGTCAATTCCAAACGGTGTTCATGCGACAGTTAAAGGCACAATTCAAGTTATGTGTCCATTGAATCCACAATTGATCATGGGAATGAATGATTAATGCTTTATTTATTTGAGAACGCATCGATATTCTAGAAACATTCTGAAGTCCATAAAGTCAAATGAACAATTGATTGAATTGCGTTTTTCCTAAAAGCTTTCCTAGTTTTACTGGACATTGATCGGTACCGGACATTTGGATGTTTCCAGAGACTCATTCACAGCAGGGCTTTAGAGGCATTTGCCCAGGACCCCAATTTTAAGGGGGCCCCCAAAAAAGGCTTATTAAGCTAAAAAAAAAAGTGAAAAAGTTACAAATAAATTTACTAACTAATGATTTTTTTTAAATCAATAGCTCTTTTTGCAATTTTTTGTGTGAAAAACTTCTATTATTTTAATCAATAAAATCACTTTCATATTTTCTGCATGTTCATGATGCATATCATCTTTCGAACCGCGTTCGTTAAAAAATGCCCTTTGGATCATTTGCAAAATTTCAATTCATGACCAATAATTACGAATTTTAAAATACAACTACAACGTTGAAATACGCAATAAAAAATCTATCAAATCTGGACATGTTTGGGGAGATACATCTCCCTTCATCAGCAGCTGATGAAGGGAGATGTATCTCCCCAGACATGTCCAGATTTGATTGATTTTTATTGCGTATTTTAAACTTGTATTTTAACAATACCATATTTATTTTATAGTATGCCATAGGTGTAAACTTGTGATGGGCCTGTAGGCACGAGCCCCCACCCACCAATATTTCGCAAAACTGGCTCAATTTCCATAAAGTTTGTCTTTTATAAAAAAAAATCAGAGTAATAAGCACCCCCCCCCCCCCCCCCCCCAATAATCTTTACGCCTCTGATAGTGTTTACTATTTGCATGTGGCTTTGACGTTAACGGATAAATTTTTTATTTTTATATTAATTACATATTTCAGTTTTTTAAATGGTTCAACAGCTTTAAAATATGCATTCAATCTGTTCGATGTTTAATCTCTTGATTGGAAATGTGAAACTCGTCACATAAAATTAAGCATGAATTATTATCATTAATTTTTTTTAACTGCCCGTAAAAGCGACGTCCGTTATATTAAGGTCCTTTTGAATGAGGTTCTAGCATCTCTAGAAAAGGGACGGGATGTAACTGTAATTAACTGTAAATTAACTGATCACGAAGTGCTTTATTCACCAATCACAAAGGCGAAACTGTGTCTTTATCCACAAGCATTTAATTTCCGCAACAGATCATGCAAAGTGAATTTTTTTTATATTTAAATTTTATTATAAAACGGTTCTATTTCATTGCCAATTTATTATAAAGACACACTATTAAAGACATATGTGCTTATTTTGAATCGAATTTTTAATGTTTATAATTTCAATTTTTAATTAAAAATTTTTAGGCCGTCTTTAAAACATTTTAAAATATTTATATTATTTTATCAAAATTATTGCCTATATCATTTAAAAGGTAATACATAAAAATTGGCGTTAAAAATGCATATACATGTATTTGATTTTTAACCGACTGAACAGCGTGCAACCCAAAACTCCAAAATAAAACCGCTAGAAATTTAAACCGCCAAACCGCGCGCCAAGTCGAGAGGTTATAGATTCGACCATTATGTATTTTTAAAAAAAAAAATTATGTATGTTCGCGCGGGATTTTGGTTCTGTTTCAGATATTAGCACAATTTTTTTTTGTTGGATAGGGGATGTTTCAAAGGGGAGCAATTTGAAAAAAAAAATCCGGTATTTAACTATCCGGAATTCTCATTTAACCGGACCGTTTGAAAAAAATATTGTCCGATTTCGAAAATTCTTTTTTTGTTGGATAGAGAAAAATCCACTTAGGCAAAATCTGCAAAAAAAATAACCGATTATCTGGCTGTTATATATCCGAAAATTCCGATTAACCGGAGGTTTTTTTAAACAATTTTTCCAATTTCATAATATTTTCATTGTTTAAAAGAAGTTTACAACAATGACATTTCGTTTAACCAGCATTGATAGGGATTGTTTTACAATATACATTGTTGAGCACAAGTTACTACTTGAATTTTTTGGTGAATAATAATAGGGGGCGAAGCCCCCAGCTAAATTAAAAACTAAAAAGTAAAAAATAAAATAATCTTTCTAGAAAAAAGGAAAACCGACTTTAAGGAAAATGCGCTAAAAAGTAAAAAATAATTTTTAATTTTACGAATGAGTTGAAAAAATTGAATTATTGAATATAAATTTTATATTTAGTACAACTTTTTGAAGTTGATGCCAATTTACAAAAATTTACCTAAATTTTTGCGCCGATTTCAAAAAGTTGTACAACGTATAAAATTGATATTCAATAATTCAAATTTTTCAACTCATTCGTAAAATTTAAAAAATATTTTTTACTTTTTAGCGCATTTTCCTTAAAGTCGGTTTCTCTTTTTTCTAGAAAGATTATTTTATTTTTTTATATAAATAGTTATTCATAATAACTCAAATGTTTCCTTAAAACTAAATTTTTTATTCTTTAGTAATTTAAAAAATCTGCTGCTCATAAAGTTAATTCGCATGCTAATTTATAAAATATGCATATTTTACAATATGCTTAAAAAGTTACACATTTCTCCATTAGTATTAAAAATAACCTTAGCGTTTATATAAGTTAGGAAATTCAAACACTGAGAACAAACGATTTCAAGTTTTCGCTCCTTGATAAACATGATACATTATCCAGTATAAAATCTGATACATTATCCAGTATAAAATCTGATACATTATCCAGTATAAAATCTGATACATTATCCAGTATAAAATCTGATACATCATCCAGTATAAAATCTGAAATAACTCATTAAAAACTATAAATACAGTTCTAGAATTTTTCAATCATATTTAGAAGATTCCAAACAATTATTTCAGCAAATAAAAACTTCGGTTAATCGACATTTCCGGATATATAACAGCCGGATAACCGATTATTTTTGTTTGCAGATTTTGAATAAGTGGATTTTTCTCTATCCAACAAAAATAGAATTTTCGAAATAGGACAATATTTTTTTTTCAAACGGTCCGGTTAATTGAGAATACCGGATAGTTAAATGCCGGATAACCGGATATTTTTTTAAATTGCTTTCAAGTGAAACATCCCCTACCCAACAAAAAAAATTCCAAATATCTGAAGTAGAATCGAAATCCCGCGCGAACATACATAAAAAAAATACATAATGGTCGAATTGATAACCTCTCGACTTGGCGCGCGTTGGCGGTTTTAATTTTTATTTTGGAGTTTTGGTTGGCGGCTGTTCAGTCGGTTAAAAAAGATCGAGAATTTTACAATAGTTTGGGTAGGGTGTCCCTTAAGCGATATTATAGCGGTACACTGTTAAAAACTTCAGTTCAACGATGTACCATATCTTGGTGCAAAACAGAGGTCTACACCATATTATGTTGGAATCTAGGTTGAACCAAAAATCCTTTATCGAAAAGGTTTCACCGATAATTGGTTCAACCTGTATAACTGCAACCGATATGGTCGCTGTAGCTACATCAACAAGCCGGGGATTCCCCTCCAAGAAAGACAACGACGGACAAGGGCATCCGTGGTCCAGTGGATAAAGGCGTTCAGCTATGAATCAGGGGATTCCTAGTTCGAGCCCGATCGGTGGACTTAACCAAGAAAAGTAAAAAAGTTGTGATTTTGCGATTGGAGGGTTGCCAGCTTCGTTTCAAAAATAATACTACTAAAATACTAAGAAAACTCGATTTTTGAGTTTTATGCAACGTTGGGTGGTTAGGATGATAAACATTAGATTTTTTTTCCGGCTGAACCTTCGAGTATGAATGGACTGTAGTAGAGCGAATATGACGTCTTAATCGTGAAACCAACATATAAGACCGAATGGCCTCAAACACGTGACTTCTTTTCAAAATTATGAATTGAAAAATACTCGCGATTGGCTGAATTGGGAAATGTGTAACACTGAAAATTTATGAATGGTATGACGTAATTAACCACGTGTCTGAGGCCATACATGTTGGCCTCACTTTGATGTTAGCGAGGTTATAACATTATGTTTTCTCTACTATAAAGGGTTCATGCTCGAAGGGCCGAACACTTAACATTTTGATGCAACGTTTCACTACTAAATAGTATCCGTGGTAGCACCGTAAAATGGTGAAACTAAGCACCAAATGTTGTTTGCAGGTAAATGGGTACCAAATTTTGGTGCAAAGTCGTAATAATATTTAACAGTATAAGCGATATTTCTTATAGGCGAGAACATTAAAAAAAAAAAAGTACAACCGTTGTACATTTAAAAAATGCCATTTTATCCACATTAATCTTCTAAGACATTCAAATTGTGGTATTCAGACTATGTTAAACTTTCCCCCAAAAATCGTAGACCGATGTACTTCAACGGGTAATGCGGGATCACAAACACCTTGAAAGAATAATATATATAGTAATAAAAAACTTCACATTTTTTTACTACATGGTCTATAAAAGAAAATAAATCCACAAATTGTACAGAGTATCTTAAGGAATTTAACTGCATATCTATGTGAGGGACTAAGATAAAAACGTGTATGGAAACATTTCATGATAGAGAACAATAGTAGAAAGACAGCGCCGTTGTAGGGCCGTTAAAATACTTTTTATACCATCAATATTCGCTTGATTCGGTTTTTCTGGGCATAAAAAAATAGGTATAGATATAAAATACTATTATTTTTTTTGTCTTTAAAATTTGGTACATGGATAAAAACGTTATGTTACGCTTTAAGAAGTGATCTATTCCAATAATATAAATTCTGGCAAATAGCTTAATTGACATAAAATGATCTTGTTCGATAAACACCTTCCAGTATAAATTAAAAACAAATTAGGCCCGATGAGTGTGAATTCTCGAAATAAAGCAAAGCACGCGTGGAACGGGGATGGGGTCCACGGCATGACACAGAGCAGCTTGTTTATCCTCCTTCTGTCGATTTATAATATGCTGAACTCCCGTTTTACGTAAAACCTTTCTGAATGTGTTTCGACACAGCCACGCCGGATTGTTTTTCAGAAAAATTACGTTTCATGTATTGGGCTATTTGTTATTTTATTAATTTTTACATTTTTTTGCATTAAATATATCTTATAAATAAAGCGAATCTCATGCTCGGAATGGATGAGAACCAACTGCGTCAGAAGAAATTGTTTATTTATTGTCAGTCTGTTGGTGAATTTTTGTGTTGGCGACCAATCCCATTGCTATAATCTGCTTTATAAAGTTTAACGCAAAACCCTGTTAATTGTGCTCCGATATACAGCCATACCTGATTTTTTTTCTTCATATACTACTACTGTCCCAAAGACTATAGATGTTAATGGGACAATGGTAAGCTCAAATATGGCATTAATTAATCATGCATCATATTTAATTAATATTCGATGGGATTTTAATTACTTAAAATAACTAAATTAATGTTGAAAATTTTAATCAATAAATTTATTTTCATAAAAAATATGTTAACTTTAAAAGTTTCAATTGAATTAACAAACATCCTAATTTTACTTGGTTTTATTATAAGCTTTCGAATTTTATTCAACTTTCAAACTGATCGCCTAGGACCTACTTAAGAGTTAGAAGAACCGTTGGATTAGAGCTTGTTGCGTAAAAAAAAGACACCATATTTACTATTTTTTTTGGCTTAATTGACAATAAATTATTATTATTGAAAATTTCAACAAAATAGTTTTAAAATACTCTCTGGATATTCATTCTAAAATATAACTAATTAAAATATGAATTTCAAACTTTTTTATCGATGCCTTAGTGTAGGAAAGTGACAATTCACTAATTTTTCAGTGAAAGTTTGTAATGTTATTATAAAGGATGGATCAGTCAAGGATTCCAGTGAACTAAAATATTGATTTTCACCTGCCACAATAAGGTACTATATGGATGACAACATTAGGATTTCAATGAGCTCTTAATAATTAATTCAAGGAAAATCCTCTTACCGCATCTGCGAATTAAAGTATGTATATAAAATATTGAAATACGGTAATTTGGGGTTACTTCAACCCATAACAAAAAAATAATTTAATCACTCTTCTGGGTCTGCTGTCATGAAAAAGATTAAAATAATGACATGTTTGTTATGAAGAAGACGAATCATGTCTATATTTTTATGACAGCAGACCCACCCAGGAGTGATTTAAAACATATTTTTGTTTTAGGTTAAAGTACCCAGCGTCCTAGTAACCCTAAGTTTCGGTAACTGTAAATCAGGACATTTACTATAATTATTATAATAGTTAAAAACATTTTATTCTATTTGTTTTCCTGCTCTTGTCAAATAATAGTATTTCAATTATAATTTTGTAGCACAAAATTATTTTTTTATTATGTAATATAAATTGGAACTCAAATATAATTATTAATACTTAAAAAAATCAATTTTTAATTTAAAATTGAGCTAGAATGAACAATGAAATCCCAAACCCTAAAGAAAAATTAACCGGTACTAACCTTAACATATTTTAATATCTAGACATGAGTAAAAGTTTTTTTTATATATACAACACTCACCTGTATCTCTATCTTCTTCCATTTTCAATGAAGCGTGTCAATACACCCAAAAAAGACCACCAATAATATTTCAACTCTGGCAGCAGAGAAAAAACTCTAATAATTCCCTCAGCAGTATTCCCTTAAAGCTGTCTTCACTACCATATGGAAAGGAGAATTCCCCATCTGACAAGATATCGAAAACCTTTTCTCTTGTCAATGCATCTGCGACTTCCAAAGCGAATTAATGTCAATGTTTACAACGCGGGATTTCTATAGAAGCACGATTTTGGACGTTTTACTTCCATATCAGGAAAAAGGGAGACAGAAGAGAAAGGAAAGCTCACTTCCTTCCTACAGCCTGAGCGAAACCCTTCTGTCAGCTGGGAAGTCTGCTGGATCGCGGAATGAATGGCGCAGAGTCGCCAAGCGGTGCGACGGAAAAACGGCGCCACGGACTTGAATTCTCGCCAACTGAGATGAAGTCCAGAGTCAATGTAATAATCGATATTAATGTTGGGAAGTGGGTTTTTTGGAAGGAGTTGTTAGGGTGTGAAGAGTTAATGAAACTGTTAAATAAATTAAACACAGTAATGGGCAAGTGACATAGAAATATTGGGTAGGCACAGTCGCACAATGCCCACTGTACCGTAAGGTTCGGTTCATGAATACTTTGTACGCGCACCTGCTCGACCTCCTCCTCCTTTTTGCGTCTTCTGTAAGCTCTAGACCAGGGCCGGATTTAGGTATAGGCTGCAGCCTAGGGGCCCGCACAGAGCATATTTTATGGAATTTTCACTGGTGGGAACAAATACTTTTCTATGATCATAGATAGAATGCTGATAGATCCTGATAAGATAGCTGAACCTCGACGTAAACCTTTACACGGGGGCTACGTAACAGAAAAGTTGCAGAGTGAACTCATTCCTAAACGGGAGAAAAAATTCACTTTGGTAGGCAGGAAAAAGAATTATCAAAGCTTTGTGGAAGGATGACTTGCCTTACAATAAAAGGCGTGTCACTGTCTGACGGAGGGATCGTTAACAAACCTTCCTCCTCAAAGTACGTAGATTTGGTGAAGGACCACTCACGTGCCGAACTACTAAAAATCACAACGTAAAACGATCTGTATAAAATATTAGTGAAACGCTACCTGTTTAAACAAATGTAATTACCTGTTATGCCGCAAACAACATACTTCAGACCACATGCGTTTTAAAAATTCTCCCCCTCTATAACATGGTTCGAAAGTGTCAAAAGCCTACCAATAGATATCTATACTCTGGGACACATGTTACCAATAGTATTCTCTGGGACACGTTACCAATAGTATACTCTGGGACCTATGTTACGAATAGTATACTCTGAGACACATGTTACCAATTGTATACTCTGGGACACATGTTGTCTGTACGTTAACAAAACGTTTCGCAAAAAATTCAAAAAAAATTATTTGTTTGCCAATTCAAAATAAATTAATTTCCTTAATGTAACAAAAATGATCGATATTTTTCCTTTTAGAAAATATTTAGGACAAGAATAAAAAAAATGCGCACCAAATTCGGTGAGTAGTGGAGATTTTCTTAGCACTGGTGGGGAAAATGCCCCACCAACTCTATGCTAAAATATGCCCTGGGCCCGCACCACACACCCAAAAAAGAGAAGAAAAAAAGTCAACTTGCGGCGATTTGAAGTTATAAATGGAAGAAATGTTAAAAAAAAGTGTTCCAAGAGAATGGGAAGTAAGAAAATTGAGTTGTAATAAGTCAGTTTCCATTTAAGCAATCGACATCAAATAATAAGGAAAACCCTCTTGCATGAATATACATAACAGTCGAATAGATAACCTCCTCCTTGTCAACTTTTGGTGGTATTGGTTGGCGCTCTGAAGTCGGTTATCTAAAGCCTGTTCACTGAGATTAAATTTTAATGTAGAGTGTTAATAGATTTTTTTTAAACAGTTGAATACGTGATACTTTTCATATACAAGCGGTTTTAAAAAGTAATAATAAAATAGACAGATTGCTTTCATTTTAACATTAGTCAAGGAAGAATGACATACCATACTTTGGTAAACTATACAGTTAAAAACTTCGAGCATGGATCCTTCATAGTAGAGAAAACATAAGGTTATAATCTCGCTAACATCAAAGTGAGGCCAACATGTATGACCTCAGACACGTGGTTAATTACGTCTTTCCATTCATAAATCTTCACTGCTACACATTTCCAAATTCATCAGCCAATCGCGAGTATTTTTTAATACATCATTTTGAAAAGAAGTCGTGTGTCTGAGGCCATTCGGTCTGAGATGTTGGTTTCACGATTATGAAGTCTTATTCGCTCTACTACAGTCCATTCATGCTCGAAGGTTAAAAATGTATGCTCATTTTAGAAGAGACTTTCGTCGTTTTTGACGAAACAACCTGCTGTAAAATGCTCCGATTAAATATTTCGTCAAACTCAGGATATTCATTTTGTCGTTTTTTCGCGAAATTTATTTCGTCAAAAATCAGGACGATTTCAAATAAAAAATCAACGTTTGTCTCGAATCACAGATCACTTTGCACGAAATCATACGCAGTATCAACCGAGCCAGGAAGGATATGAGGCAGTGGCGGCCCGTGGTCGAAAATGTTAGTGCAGCCAAAAACACGTGATTTGACTTGTTTCGGAATCCCCCCCCCCCCCCCCCCCCACACACACTTTTCCACAAACCACACATGAACGGAAATTATTTATTATTTACTACTCAAATCAAAGTTTCCTTTAAATTTTTACGAAATGATAACATGCGAAAAAAATAGAACACGTTTACTTATTTTTTGAAAATTAAAGCAACTCTACTTTCTTTTAAACATGCGACTCGGTCAATTTTATATTAACTTAAATAACGAAACAACAGCAGGACCATAATGGTCCTGATACAACAGAACACAAAAACCATTTCCGTTTGTAAAGATTCTCGTAAGTTCACGTTTCACCCATCCATCTCCGCGTCTCACGCAAGAGCCAATCAGCATATCGAATCTCAAGTGCAGTTAAAACAAAAAAATTCATTTTGGCTGTACCTTCTCACAAATGTAGTGCATTAGCACGGGGAGGAATCTCCATACTACGTAGAGGTTGCCATGGCAACGATACAGCCGATTTCGAATTTTGGCTGCAGTTTTGATTGAATGGAGTTTTTCCCCTTCCTGAATTGTGCATTACGGTACCAGGTTTGCTATTTATCGGAGATTTTGTTTACTACTCTAGAAATTTCATTTTCAATTATAATCTTCATTTAAGAAAATTAGGAAAATATCTGATTTTAGTTTTAAAATACACTAATAAATTTAGGTGCAGCCCGGCTGTACTTGCTGTAGTGGACGAGCCGCCACTGATATGAGGACTAAAATTTATTCGAATTATCCTATATACCGAAAAGGTATTAAAGTAAATTACTTTTGTTTTGAAGAATCTTATTTCGTCAAAAGTCAAGTGATTCAATGACGAAACGATAGTCAAAATTGACGAAAGCAGAATGCTAAAAAATGAGAGCTGTTGGAGTTAAAATGTTGTAAATAAACTGAAATCTATGGAACACGAAAGTATTTAAAACGCCATTTTATTATCTGTTCTTCTACTCCGTTACAGTAAACGTTGCTACTTATGGCAAACTAAAATGTCGCGTTAACGTTCAAGGCTCAGCCGCAACAAGAGCGTTATTTCTGAGAATATAAATATTGGTAGATTTTTTAATAACAAATAAATATATGCCACAAATACCAAAACAAAGGGAAGCATAAAAAATATATTCTATTTCTGTTTTGCTGCATCAGTTGCTTTTGTTGAGTGACAATGCTTTTTATTAGCATTCGCTAATTTGCAAGGATTCGACAGAATATTTCTTGTGAGTGTCATAGTTGCTTTTTTTACAGATTGTATATGTTTGTTGGGATCTACAGAAACTTTAATTGGACTTTCTATCTCATCGAACGACGTTTACAGATACTTAGATAGGATTTATTAACACTTAGAAATAATGACTTGGTAAATGTGTGATAGATTAATTACCAATTTAAGGATACAGCAGACTTTCAAATCGTTTCTTTTGAAACTTTTACAACCATAACTGTTTATAGTTATCATGAAGGAGAGAAATTTGTGGATCAAAATATTCATATATTTTTTTAATAATAATTATGCTTATGTTGAATATTAATTTATTTTAAAAATGTATTATAATTTGATATTTTGCAAAAATTTATGAATATGTTTTTAGTAATAATCCAAAAAAGGGTTTAAAAATGTTAAAGAAATATTACGGTAAAAAGTATCAAGAAAATTTTCAAATAACATTCTTGAAACATTTGAAAGTGTAAAGAAGTTTCACTAAGAATGAAAGCTAGAATAAAGAATTTTCATTAAAAATGAAAGTTAGAACAAAGTATTTTCCATAAGAATGAAAGTAAAAACAAAGAATTTTCATTAAAAATGAGAGTTAGAACAAAGAATTTTCCATAAGAATTAAAGTAAAAACAAAGAATTTTCATTAAAAATGAGAGTTAGAACAAATAATTTTCCATAAGAATGAAAGCAAAAATAACGAATTTTCAGAAAAAATGAAAGTTAGTATAAAGAATTTTCACTAAGAATGAAAGTAAGAATAAAGAATTTTCACTAAGAATGAAAGTAAGAATAATGAATTTCCACTAAGAATGAAAGTTAGAATAAAGAATTTCACTAAGAATGAAAAATTAGAATATGGAATTTTCACCAAGAATGAAGGTTAGAATAAAGGATTTTCACTAAGAATGAAAGTTTTAAGAATGAATCAGGAGAGCTTTGAAGATCACCAATTATCAGGAGAGCTGTGAGAAAAAAAAATCAGCAAAATCCACATTTTATAAGTTTCTAATCAGTGCAAAACAAATTACAATACATACCAAATTACATATCATCATTCCACACTAAAGCCAAATTCGATTTTTTTTACTAAGAAATAAATTCCTTTTGTGAATTATTCAATTATCCGAATGGGATCTGGTTTCAATTGTTCCAGATAATTGAAGTTCTATTCAGGGTTTGAAATTAGTGGTCGTATTTTGCGCCTAAAAGTTTTATTTTGAAGACCACAATTTTACACTTGTCGTACTTTTTGTAAGACACAAATTCTCTTTTTCATATTTATCTCCCGTTTTTCTTTCTCGAACTTCGAACAATCGACGCACGCCGATCCACGGAGATACTAGCGGAAGCGGTGGAATTCTGGATTTAGTGGTTCAATTTTCTCCTACGTATTTCCCACCCTGTCGTTATAATCGGCGAATCCCTCAACCGCCGTTGCTCGCTCCGATTTCAAAAAACCCTTGTTAGATCGTATCCGTATAAATAATATTACAATCGTTTGTTGAACTTAAAATCGGGATCAGGGCCCTTGTTAGGGGGGGGGGGGCATATTGGTTAATGCCTGTAAACTTGGCAAAATCAAACACCTGATTGGCAAAAATATTTGGCTTTTTTTTTTAAATGAAGATAAGAAGTTTCACTTTAAAAACGCCAAAGGTTTCAAAATTGTACCAGCTAGGTTTGTGATTTTAAGAAATCCCTAAAGAACTGACCAAATCACAAATCTAGTTGAAAAACTTGTGAAACATTTATATTAGTTTTAAATGAAACTACGAAGTTTCACTTTAAAAAAAAGCCGAATGTTTTACAAGTTTGCCAACTTTGTTTGTGATTTTTCCCAAGTCTACAGGAATTTATTTACATTCTTACGGGGCCTGCGCGTAAGCATGAAAAATGCTGGGAAAATCATTGTAAGAAACTGCAAAATATTACTTCTGGTCGAATTGGCAATTTCCCGCCTAAAACTATTTTTAACCGACTGAACAGCGCGCCAACCAAAACTCAAAAATAAAACCGCCAGAAATTTTAAATTAAAACTGCCAAATCGCGCGTCAAGTCGAGAGATTATCAATTCGACCGTTATGTATTTTTTTTATGTGTGTTCGTTCAGGATTTCGGTTCTAATTCAGATATTTGCATAATTTTTTTTGTTGGATAGGGGATGCTGTACTTGGGAGCAATTTGAAAAAAAAAATATCCGACATTTAACTATCCGGAAGTTTCAATTAACCGCACCGTTTGAAAAAAAAAATATTGCCCGATTTCGAAAATTATTTTGTTGTTGGATAGAGAAAAATTCACTTAGGCAAAATCTACAAAAAAATAATTGGTTGTCCGACTGTTATATATCCGGAAATTTCGATTAACCGGAGTTTTTTTAAACAATTTATCCGATTTCATTTTTTTTCCCTTGTTTCACGGAAGTTGTACAGCAATGACATTTCGTTTAACCAGCATTTATTGGAATTGATAGGGATTGTTTTACAATATGCATTGTTGCTCACAAGTTGCTACTTGAAATGTTTGGCGAATCATAATAGAAGGCAAATCCCCCTGCTAAATTAAAAACTAAAAAAGGGAAAGTAAAATAATCTTCTTTAAAAAAAAAAAGGGGGGGGAAGGAAAAATAATGTTACAAATGAGATGAAAAAATTTAATTATGTAATATCAATTTTATATTTATTACAACTTTTTGAAGTTGGTGCCAATTTATAAAAATCATATATAAATTTTGGCGCCGATTTCGAAAAGTTTTAATCAGTATAAAATTAATACGAAATAATTCAATTTTTTCAACTTGGTCGTAAAATTAAAAAATATTTTTTTACTTTTTAACGCATTTTCTTTAAGTCGGTTTTACTTTAAAAAAAAAAATATTTCCCATCCAAGCAGGGAAAAAAAGGTAAATTACTAGGCTATAAAAAAAGTCGTTAATTTGACTCTTCGTATTTTATAATCATGGACCATTAATGAAAAAAAGCGTTTAAAGATTAATATGGAGAATAAAAATTAAATTGGTGATAAAACGGTGTGGAAAATAGTTTTTAATAATAAAAATAGATTATCAATAATTTTTCTCATACTTTTCAGTAATTTTGTCATTAAGACAGTGATATCTTTAGATAGAATATAAACTGAAACGTGTTTCTAATTTTATGCAAAAGAAGTTTTAACGATTACAAAAATATCACACCAGTTTGCAACTGTGCACTGATAAAAATAGTTATTAAAAAATAAGTAAAATTAACTCATTTTTAAAAACATTCTATGCTTAGCATGGCTAAGAATATATAAGTTTCAATTTTGAAAAAGACATGTACAACTGCGGAAAAAAAAAAACGAACCACCGATGATAATTTCGTTTGTTTTTATAATAGAGCTAAACTTAATATACCAGTTTGTAGGGAATAAAGTCTACTATACATTGATATACAAAAAATTTGCATAGGAGACTATCTTCATACTCGAATTCGCACCAACTTTAAAATTTTCAATAGCAACACCTACTTTTAATAGCGCAGAAATGTTCCCCACCCTCAAAATAATCTAAATATAAATTTTAATTAAGTTCCTACATTTATATACAGAGATATTAGACGATATGTATCTATCTTATTTGAGGGGCTACTTCCACATTGGACAATATATTAGTGAGACTTCAAAATGAAATACGCTGGTAGAAAATGTTTTGGCGTTAGCCGTGGTTCTTCTTTCCCCGTGGTCATTCATTCCCCCACTCCCGTATACCCCTTGCCTTTATATAAGAATTTAGATTTTAATGCCAACGCGATCACAGAGCTTTTAATTCTCAAAATTAGTAGATTTCTGTTAAGTTCTGCAGATTTTAAATTTGTGTATGACCCCTTAAACGATCATTTGATGCTCATTTTAATATAGCCAAAAAACTACAAAGAGGAAAATCATGAAATTTTAGATATGCATATAAAACGTTTTTCTGAATCCATCACTATCAAAATATAGCATGGTTGCTGTTCATAAATTTTATGAATATTAATATCCTAATTTAAATAAAATTAAAAAATATACATATAAGTAATGAAAGTTAGTATATTTTATTGGGGTTGTTTAGAAGTAACACAGATAAAAATATCAGCTTAATAAAATTATTATTTCGAAAGATATGATTAAAAGTTTAAGAAATTCATTTAACATTACGAGTTCTAAACTTTCGATATTCATAATTAAAAAACTACTTAACCAAATGACTTGCAAATTGATATTCAACGATGAATTTTGTCGTAGATTTTAATTATTGAATCAAAATTGGGTGTTGCCATTGGAAATTTTAAAGTTGGTGCGGATTTTAATATGAAGATAGTCCCCTATGCAAATTTTTTGTATATCAATGTGTAGTAGACTTTATTCCCTACAAAATGGTATAATAAGTTTAGCTCTACTATAAAAACTAACGAAATAATCATCGGTGGTTCGTTTTTTTTTCCGCGGCTGTACTTAAAAATGAGTACAATGTGTGAAAACGAATAAAAAGAGCAGATGCTAGCTTACATAAATAACTTGCAATAAATATCGATAATGACAACCAAGACTTACCGGGAATCAAACCCAGATCCTCAGGCACCGCAGTTCAGAGTTTTATTCGTCAAACTACCAGGGCGACGTGAAGAAGTTATAAACAGAGGAAATTTTAAAAAGGTGTGTCAAAAGAATGGGAAGTAAGATAATTGAATTGTAATAATTCAGTTTCCATTTAAGCAATCGACATCAAATAACATGGAAAACCATCTTCAGAACAAATATTTCAATTATGTCAGGTCGCTTTGTTAAGATGGCTTGAACAGAAGCTGAGATTAGCAATATTAAATCACACTGCTCATTTTTGAGAAAGTACGATTACCTAAATTTGAGTACGTCATCCCTCATTAAAATTGTACTCGAAAAAAAAACGCACCTTTTGTGTATAGTGTGCTTAAGCAATTTGAATTATTTTGAAATTACGCCTAAGCAGTGCATTTTGACACCTGAAAAAAAAATTACTAAGTACTAATGACGTCTAACTTTTATCACCTAATTTCGAACCCTCGTTCCACTTTATTTAACATTTTATACCCCATTTTACACAATAAAAGTTTGTACCAAAAAACTTTAATTCTCGCTAAACAAACAAACTAAAAAAATTCAAAGAACCCCCTTCCCCCATAATCCTAACACTTTAATCAAGGGCTTTTGGCTACACTTTCAACAATAGCCTTGAAGTCACCAAAAAACACTATCAGCCTTGAGTAGGATATTGTCATGCATATGTTTTCAGCTGAATATTACCCGAAGACGTCGCTGTATTGCTTGTCAATCGATACGTGCAACGCATGAAGTCTGTTGCCTAGCAACGGGAACGCTAGGCAAAGAGAACTCCTTTTAAACCTCAGGGACTTGTATTGCAACTCTAAAGATCTCTTGAATAATAATTAATAAATTCCAATAAATATCATGTTTTTACACACCCACACCCACCCACTCAACACAGGTAACTGTTTGCATTCGATATTATTCGAATATATGTTTTCGAAGGAAAAAAACACATTTAATTAAAAAATTTTAGAATGTCTTTTCTAATCATGGTCTTAGTTACGATTTCAATTTTTACAAGAACTACAGCAGCAAACTTTTGAAGGATTTTTATATGTATTTGCTGTAGATATCAATAAATATACTGTTTAATAATTTTTAATTCTTCAAATGAGTTGAAAAATTGAATTATTGAATATCAATTTTTACTTAGTACAACATTTTGAAATCTGCGCCAAAATTTGGGTATGATTTTTTTTAAATTGGCACCTACTTCAAAAAGTTGTACTAAGTATAAAATTGATATTCAATAATTCAATTTTTCAACTCATTTGAAGAATTAAAAATTATTTTTTATTTTTTAGCGCATTTTCCTTAAAGTTGGTTTTTCTTTTTTCTAGAAAGATTATTTTATTTTTTCCCTTTTTAGTTTTTAATTTAGCAGGGGGCTTAGCCCCCTATTATTATTCACAAAGAAATTCAAGTAGCAACTTGCGCTCAACCATGTATATTGTAAAACAATCCCCATCAATGCTAATAAACGCTGGTTCAACGAAAGGTCATTGTTTTACAACTTCTGTTAAACAATAAAAATAATATGAAATCGTTTCATTGTATAAAAAACTCCGGAAAATCGACGTTTCCGGATATATAACTGCGGTATAACCGATTATTTTTTGCAGATTTTGCCTAAGTGGATATTCCTCCATCCAACAAAAAAAGAATTTTCGAAATCGAACAATATTTTTTTCAAATGGTCCGGTTAATTGAAAATTCCAGATAGTTAAATACCGGATAACTGGATATTTTTTTCAAACTGCTCACGAGTGAAACAGCCCCTATCCAACAACAAAAAAAATTGTGCAAATATCTGAAGTAGAACCGAAATCTCGCGCGAACATACATAAAAAAAATACATAACGGTCAAATCTATAACCTCTCGACTTGGCGGAAGATTTGGCGGTTTTAATTTAAAGTTTCTGGCAGTTTTATTTTGGAGTTTTGGTTGGCGCGCTGTTCAGTCGGTTTAAAAGAAGAATGCTTTGGAAGTGTATCGTAGAACCAAAGTGTATCGCAGTTCTCCACCCAAACTTATAAATTGCAAGATTTTTTAAAAGTCTAGTGAGATTTTTTTTTTAACTTGCCAAAATGGGTGCTGGGCATAAACAGTAGAAAGACAACTTTGTTACGTAAGAAACCAAGATTATTTCTTTTTGTTGAAGACATAAAAGAAATAATCGGGATCCGAGACTCGATCCACGAGACTCTAAAAAAAAGTTGGTAATTTGACTCTAAAAAAGTTGGTAAAAACCCAAGGATAGTGAAGACTATATATGTATATATATATATAAGGTGTGCTCGTGTTTCGCTTTTTGAAAGGGGCAAGGAAAGAATTATTTTGACATCATTTTAGCTCTGCCTTACTATGGGTTTTAGATCATTCTCATTGGCTGTGTGTTTCAAGCATTGCTACTTAGGTTCGATCCCCGGTTGGGTAGCAACTGGTGATTTAATTTTTAATCAGCAAAATAATGTAAATATCTGTAAAAAATTGTGTTCAGGTAGCTTCACTGCTAATCCGTCCTTGTTTTGTTATGTCCCCGTATTTTACTTGATTGAAATTGTAACTCATTTAATATGTCCAATACAAATGCATTGACATGATGATTCTGACCCCAATTTACTCTTTAAAAATTCCTGGACATGCTCTCGTCGCAGCTAATATTATTTTAATACGCTTAATTTTTTAAGCAAATCTTTTTCAATTTTTACATACTAAATGCAATCCTTAAAATAAAATTTAAACTCATAAAATGCAGCAAATAGTGTATTCAGTTACCGAAATCACTTTAAAATAGTTCGCAAAAAAATAATAGATGGCAGCACCTCACGAACCATTAGTTCAAATTGAACGAAATTCATTCCTAATATTTTAATAACTAAACAACTCTGGAAATCGATTAAAATTGTTTTTTGAAGCAAATTTTAACTGTTTTCTTTTAAATAAATTCATGATTAGTTAAAAACAAGAATTCTTGTTAAATTAAGTAGACTCCAAAAACGACTGCACAAACAAAAGAGCATTAGACACGCTCACAGAAGTCGGAGGCGTCACTATGACGTCAAAAGAATACTTTTCCCCGCCCTCCATCAGAAAGCGGGAGTACCAGCACACCTTTTATATATGGTCTTCACTATCCTTGGTAAAAACCCATATTTGACTTGGCAGTTTTAAGGCATCCCCCCCCCCCCCCTCCCAATGATAAGGGGGGGTGGGAGGGTTGGACTATACGGGGATTTTTAAACTTTCTAACCGACTTCTCTAAAGCCAAATATGCATCAAAAATGGTAAGTTTATAAATTATATCTTTAAATATTTTTTAAAAAAAATTCTTTTTTTATGATCGTGCATAACTTGCGCACTGTTTAAATTATTTTCAATTTTTTTTCATGAAGTTTAATTTAGATGAGATTTTATTTCGGAATTTAAGTTAGTTGTCAATTTAAACCGTTTGTGTGAGAATTGTGCTGAGTGTAAAGTGACTATTTCTCGAAGATTTCGCTATGAACCCAACATATTTCCCTAAAATTCAACTTCGACTTAGGAAACTTCAGCAGGTCGCAGGAGCAGTTTAAGAAGAAGAAAATAATATCAAGTATTCTAAACTAACGGTAAGTGCGAAAGTTCTAGAGTTTAACGAACGCAAGAAAGAGCAGGCGCGAGACAAAATATTCACGAAACAAACCTTAAGGTTGGTTGGTTTATTAAAAACGTCGCACTAGAGCTACAAACTTTACGGAACAGTGGGTACTGTAGATGCCCGATATTTTTTCGAGAATTCTCCTGCAAGATTGTAGGAAATAACAAATAACTGATGTCTCACAAACGCAACTACGCACTTTGATTTCCATTTCTCTGGAAGAATCTGTTTATTTCAGATGAATATGAAACTTATTTCATTTGTAGCCAAGAGACACCAAAAGTTACAAGTCAGCATCGTAATCTACAAAATAAAAACAATGTGTAATCTTAAAATCTATGTATAAAAATAGTACTATTATTTGACAATAGATTGCATTAAATTCACTCTTGAAATATAAAAATTATAGTCATGGCATATATGATCTAAAGATCATGAGACCAAATACATGTCAAATATCTTTACAAATGTTTAAGTTATTGAACTGCATTAATATGACTAATCACATCGAAATCGAAGCATTTAATAAGTAGTTACTTATATTTGGAATAAGTATTTTTTTAAACTGATCATCGTCTTTAAGTGTATGATATCAAAATGATTGGCCACATGATTTAACAATATTTTTAACGACGGGTTCGAACTCCCCCCCCCCCCCCCCCCCCCCCTTTCCCAATAATCTGGAAACCCTGAAAGTTGGGATTTTCAACTTCTAAATACACCGAGTTGGGAAAATTTATGCCTGAAGAAAATTAATATTATTAACAAATGAAAGCTAGGGATGATTAGAAATCGCCCAACTTGTATAAGATTACATTTAAATTACACATCGGAACGGACACTGCATTGGAATAGGGTTGCAACAAATCAATGCTTGCGTGAGAGAATTGTTTAATATTACCTAAAATATATATAAATAGAGATGAAAGATATCGATAAGTTTGGACTGAGGATTTTCAGCACTGTTGAGTAGGGAATTTTGAATCGTTAAGTTGGGAAATTTCTTGTTTCAAACCACCAAAATATTTTTTGTGTAACGGCTCTGTTCTTTATAATAGGATAAATGTCCACCTTGTATTTCTCTGGTGGTCCCCTTTGTTTGACTTTAAAAATTAGTTTGATTACAGCAGTGGCGTAGCCAGCATTGGGTTACTTTGGGTTAGAACCCCCCCCCCCCCCATAGCCAGATCAAAATTATTTTTTTGAAAAATAACAAGTGGGGGGGGGGGGGGGGGGGGGTAAACCCAATAATTTGGAAACCCTAAAAGTTGGGAATTTCAAAGTTTAAAAACACCCGAGTTGGGAAAATTTATGTCTGAAGAAAATTTATATTTTTAACTAATGAAAGCAAAACTACCAAGGATATTAAGGGAAAATTAGAAATTGTGCAACTTGTAAAATTAAACTTAAATTCGTGTGTTTGGTTTCAGAGTTCACTGCACACTTTCGACCGCTATTATGACGCTAAGGCTCCAGATGGAGTTGACTAATGTAGTCTGTAGTCGACAAAACGCCGGTGGCGGAACTGTTTTATAAATTTCATTGTATTTTTTTATTGCGTCAAGCGAAAAAAAATTTTAACCGTGGCATCGTTTCCTTAAAAAAAAGAATTCCACATTTTAAATATATAATAAATTGTTTAATATAAGGAGCAATGTTTTCAGATTTTCAGCAGGCGCATAAAAAAATGCTCGCATCTGCTCATTCTGTTGTTTTTTATTGTCAAAGTTATATGATATATTTTAACGTTCAGATTATCATTTAAAGAATTTTAAAATATATGGTGTTGCTCTTTATGCGAACGTCACACAGTGTTCTTTTTATTAAAATAACTTCTATTTTAATTGTGTTAGGTGTGATTGTCTAAATCAAAATCCTCTCCTTTTTATTCGAAAATCACTTTTGTTTCATATAATCCTATTGGTTTTGCCTTCCACAATGTAAAATTTCTTCCAGCTAATATTCGAATCGCCATGGCGCTTCGAATATATGGGACTGGCGCGCCAGTTCCATATAAATTTATCGTCTCGTGTCTAGGATTTTTTTTTTGTTATTCTGTTTCGTTTTGTGATTAACCAATCACAAAATTGTGTAATGTTGACGCTGTGCGTTTTCTTTGTGTTTTTTTATAAAACTATTTTTTTTTTAGTTTTTACCAGTTTCAAATAGAAACTTCCAGAACTTTCGATGGGTTCTTTTATTTTTCCTCTTCTCAAAAATCAGTTTTCTAAGAAGTTGTATGTCTCTCATTTGCCATTTGAATTTGAAAATCACTCAAGTACTGCACGTGCTTGCTAAGTTTATGAATTGCCATTTTCACGGTATGCTGTCATCAAAACATAAACTATTGGAAGATTCAAGACAAAAGGAAGGAGCATCGTGCAAAAAATTAGCTGATATGTTTAAAGTATGTACTCCTTTTCTTATTCAAATGCTCTTTGTTTATTGAGATTATCGTTGAAAATACCCAAATCTAACTAATTTTTTATTCAATTACATTTACAAATTAGTTTTCGGTCACTTGGACGTGTTACTTTTCACACGGAAACGCAGTTTTCCGCTTTTTTTAAATTTGGGTTTTGATCATTCCCAAGATTGATGCACATTCATTTGAAATTTTTTATGGGGGTATTATTAAAAAGTTATATATTCAACTATTATAAATACTATTTTTTTCTGAACTTTATAAAACACAGGTAAACACAGAATTACAGTTAACAACTCGAGAGTTGCGTCTTATTTTCAGATGATTGATCGGATGACTTCTACTTTGTAATGGGCTATCGGTGACGGTTCAAAACTCTTTTCAAAGGATTTCTATTACGTCTGCACAATTGAATGAAATAACATCGCACTTGAGCTCCACAATCGGCTAATGGCGACGGTTTAAAATTGATTTCGACGCTTTGCTTTGGTTAATTAACCCCTCCGGGTTGTCGATCATGGTGGTTACAGGCAATCCTCCGGGCCGTCGTTTGGGGCATTTCGAAGGCACTCTTAAGCGCACACGCGTTCCGCGCGCTTAAAGTCACAGGCTCCTGCCGTCGATTTTGTGGTCTCCGGCCTTCGGCCTCCGACTACTCAGGATCACATCCGTGACCCCCTCCGGGCAGTTGATAATGGTGCTTACAGGCAATCCTCCGGGCCGTCGTTTGGGGCTACTCATCGTTTTGAGGACCGGGCAATGGCGAAATTTTATCAAAAAACACTTGAACCAAAAAATATTTAGAAAAAACTACAACAGGGGTATAAAATTTAAAATTTTGAAGAAAAAGCACTTACCAGACAATAATCAATCGTGTGTTTGTGAACCACGTACCCTTCCTAATAATTCTACACACACAATGCATTTTCACCTTCCTTTCGACACGTCCACTGCCCACACTGAAACCGAAATTCAGTTTAAAAATCCCAATATTTAAGCCGAATAAGTCACGTGACCTTCCGAACCAATCCCACAAATTCTTATAATTTCGAATAGAAGAATTCTTAGTCCCGCACTTTCGAATAAATTAATATTAATCCCGCACAAAAACCACGCCACTCTTTAAACCAATCACGGAAATTCCTATGCCGGGAAGTCACGTGATTCTGCGAACGAATCCCGCAAATTCTTATCCTTTCATATTTGTAAACAATTATCCCATTCCCAGATTGAGAAGTGAATCGCCCGAAAAAGTCGCCAAAAGCTACCCGCTTATGATTGGAAATCCCAACCGATTGCTGCAATTCCTTATCGGGTCGGAGGGGTTGCCATTTTAAAAAAATTATCGCCCAATGTAGAAAAATCGCGCCAAGGGTGACCGTACAGTAAACCTGAGCCTAGTTTGCTCTATTTATGAAGGCTGGGGTCAACAGATTCTCGTTTAAATCTGTGTTCATAACCTTTTCTGGATTTTTTTTCTGCGGCGCTGCATATCGTGCTGATGTTTAGGCAAGAATTTTTCTCGCTTTACATATTCTACAAATCAATGTTTTTTTTATAATAATATATTTTTTATACAGTTATTTGATTTTTTTAAGAGCAACGCCATTTTTCGTTACGATTTTGCCGCAATGCACCGTTTTGCTGAGTCACGCAACCAATAAAACATCCTCCCCCATGTCACGCCACAGTCATGCATGATAAAATTATCCAGAAAATAATGATTATTATTCTGTTATTTTTAATTATATAATAAAGAATTATTTACAAATTTAAAATTACTACTTAAAAATTATTATATTAATTAAAATTCCTAATTTAAAACTTTTTCAATCCGGACCCACCATCAATGTCTAGCTACAGATTTAAATACCTGTAAAATGTCAGCCAGGTTTGTTAGTAATTTAAATTAGGAAATGACTGAAGATTAACCTGCGAAAATTAAGCTTTTAATTTATATCTTATTTATATATATATTTAATTAATTAAAATTGTTCATTAGAATTTTAATTTAAAACTACTGCTTAAATTAAAAAATATCATAAATTAAATTTACTAATTTAAAGTTATTACTTAAAAATAAGATTAATTAAAATTACTAATTCCAAATTATTAATTAAAATTGCTAATTCAAAATTATTAATTAAACTTTATTCAAATTATTAATTACATTTTATTCAAATTATTAATTACATTTTATTTAAATTATTAATTAAAATTATTAATTAAATTTAATTTAAATAATTAATTAAAATTATTAGTTAAAAATTGTTCAAATTAATTATTAATAAAAAAAATTATTTGGTTTTGATCGGACCAAAAATAATTTATGACCCCCCCCCCCCCCCAAATGCGCCCATAGAAGGAACTGGGTTATGAACGTTCCAGAAGTTACAGCCAGAGTTCAGTGTCTCGCACCCAGATGTTAAACTATTACATTTAGATTTTTAGAAGAAACTCAATTAGTATTTAAAACTGAACTCCGGTTGAATTATTACCAGCGATTTCCACAAAATTTTGCACCTTAATGAAACCAATATAAGTTTATTTAGATGTGGCAAATTAAAAAATTCTAGTATTAAAAAATATTTCCCGTTACAAAATAGCCTTAAAACATTCATTTTGCAATTTGGGCAGCTAAAATCATGTTCTCTTGGATCTAAAAAAAAATCTTTGAAAAGTCCCTGTTTAAATTACTTTCTTTTTCGCGATAAGTGACTTTTAAGTTCCACTCGTAGAAAAACAAGTACGTAAACACATATATATATGACCCTACATAAAATTTTGCAATCAGTCTCACATATTAAATTCCACCATAAAGCAATCCATTTACTATCTTGTGTTGAATTATAAGATAATATCAGTGGCGAACGGGAGCATTGCGATCTCTCTCTCTGTCCTTGATAAAGTGAAAAGTAAGTGAAAAGTAGGACTTTATCAAGTGTAAAAATGTTTAACGATGCACCTGAGCATAAAGATGGCGAAATAGAAATAACGTTACAGTTCCTACAATAACACATTCGAAACAATAAATGCGATGTTTGGGTTCTCTTGGAAAGTTCTACGACCATGAATAGTTTAACCACTGATAACCTTCAAAGAATATATCTATTTTATTATTTATTACCTGTTCGTCAACCGCGTTGCTGGCAGGGACCGACTTAGAAGCTTAGGGGCCCAGGGCTAAAGAACATTACTAGACGTAACGCAAAATAAAACTGCTAAATTTATGCACAAGCACACAATACAAAATGACGTAATCAGACAGCTTTAATGCAAATATAATTTTTTTTTTAAACTACTAATTTTCTTTTTTTGAGAATTTGAATTAACGTTAATGGTCAATTCTGCAACAGAGTTATTTCATACGTTTCTAGTTCTGTTCGTTCTTCCTTTTTAGTTTTTTTTAGTTGAGCCAGATTCGCATGTTCTACCCATTTCATAGCTAGGAAATCCCTAATGATTAAAATATTAGGAAATTTGGTATAGGAAAAAAGTATCCGTAAACGACAAATCTACGTGAGATTAGTAAACACAGCTTGTTTATGGTCTTGGAGCTTGGTCATTAATTTAGTTTTACTATTGATCTAAAGCGCATATCTTTGAAAAACGCGATGCAAAAGGAAGACAATGACATACATCATGAACGTGCTGAAAAGTGAAATTGATTTAATTGGGTAAAATAATATAAGTTTTACAAAACAATTAAGGATTGATTTAAAAAAATTTGATTAAAATAAATTTAATTGATTTAAAAAAAATCGTTAATAAATTTATTTTTAACTTTTTCACATATATTTAGCATTAAATCATGTTTGGGGTTATATATATATTCGACAAGCTACTTTATGTGTCAGGATATAACAAATAGCACGACTGACATGAATTTGGTCTCGTTCGGTAGGAAAATAGGCTTATAACTAAAAGAACATAATAGCCCAGATAGCAGATGTGCTTACGAAAACGTTGTCACTCCATTTACACTTAATTGTCACTGAAAAGGTTGTCACCGAAAACCGTGGAAAACGTTGTCACTTCATTTACATTTGATTGTCACTGAAATAAAATGAAATATAGCCGCATAAAACATTTATGGTTGATAAAAAAAAAGTTCCGATAGGGTTTTCACAAGTCTGACTAACTAATTAATAAATTTCGGAATTTATAAGTTTTATTTAAATTTATTCATAAGTTTGTAGGGAGATTAAAAAGGGCCCCGCTTCGAAGTTCGGAAAGGGCCCCGTGGCTGCTAAGGGCGTCCCTGGTTATAGAAGTCAAAACGGCACTTGTACACCGTAAAAAAAATTCTTAAAAATGATTATTCTTAAAACGAGTACATGGACGTACTCGTTTTTCTTTGAGTACAATTGCATTGTCAATGAGCGATAACGTACTTAAATTTAAGTTATTGTACTTTCGCAAAAATGAGCAGTATGGTTTAATATTGCTGATATCAGCTTCTGTTGAAGCCATCTTAACAAAGCGACCTGGCAAACTTAAAATATTTGTTCAGAAGGTAGTTTTCCACATTATTTGATGTCGATTGCTTAAATGGAAACCGAGTTATTACGGCTCAATTATCTTACTTTCCATTCTTTTGCTGTCCCTTTTTAACATTACTTCTGTTTATAACTTCTTCACGTCGATCTGGTAGTACAACGGAAAAGGCTCTGAACTTCGGTGTGGAAGACATCAGGTAAACGGAAGGGGTTCGATTCCCGGTTAGTCCTGGTTGTAATTTATTGAAAGTGATTTATGAATGCAGCCTATGTAGGCAAGCATCTGCTCTTTATACTCAATTTTGAGTACATGTCTTTTTCAAAAATGAAACTATTATTGTACGTATTCGGAGCTATGATAAGCATCGAATGTACTCATAAATGAGTACATTTTACTTTATTTTAAGTACCTATTTTCAACAGTGTAGGAGCGATTCTTCTTCTTACGAAACAAATCTTCTTGAAATTAAATGATGTAGCGGCACTTCAAATGTAAGAGAAATAGAAAGACAATGACATTTGTTTCGTGAAGGATCAAAAGATTTATTGAGATTTCGCTTCGTTCTTTAAAAGCCTCTCCAAAATGAATAATTTATCAGCGTATAGGTGAAAGACGCACATAATTTAAAACATTCGAAATTTATGTTTGCGTAATTCTGAACAACAGCTTTGTAGAAATTTTTAGTATTTTCCGAAACTGTTTTTATTAACCGACTGAACAGCGCGCCAACCAAAACTCCGAAATAAAACCGCCAAATCGCGGGCCAAGTCGAGAGGTTATAGATTCGACCTTTATGTTTTTTTTTTATGTATGTTCGCGCAGAACTTCATTCTAATTCAGATATTTGCACAATTTTTGTTGTTGTTTGATAGGGGATGTTTCAAAGGGGAGCAATTTGAAAAAAATATCCGGTTATCCGGCATTTAGCTATCCGGAATGCTCAATTAAGTGAACCGATATAAGTCGGATATTGTCCGATTTCGAAAATTCTTTCGGTTATCGGGCTATTAAATATCCGGAAATTCCGATTAACATGAGTTTTTTAAACAATTTTTCCGATTTCATAATATTTTCATTGTTTAACAGAAGTTTACAACAATGACATTTCGTTTAACCCTCATTGATAGGAATTGTTTTACAATATACATTGTTGAGCACAAGTTGTTACTTGAATTTCTTGGTGAATAATAATAGGGGGCGAAGCACCCCGCTAAATTATAAACTAAAAAGGGAAAAATAAAATAATTTTTCTTAAAAAAAAGAAAAACCGACTTGAAGAAAAATGCTGTAAAAAGTAATTTTTAATTTTACGAACGCATTGAAAATATGAAACTATTTAATGTCAATTTTATACTTATTACAACTTTTTGAAGTTGGTGCCAATTTACAAAAATCATACCTAAATTTTGGCGGCGATTTCAAAAAGTTGTAATAAGTATAAAATTGACATTAAATAGTTCCATATTTTCAATGCGTTCGTAAAATTAAAAATTATTTTTTACTTTTTGTCGCATTTTTCTTCAAGTCGGTTTTTCTTTTTTTAAGAAAGATTATATTATAAAAGAAGTATGTGATCAAAACAGAGACAACATTTTAAGAAGGGGCGCAAAACTGAAATTTTTTTGATGTTCTTTATAAATTCGTCGATATGTTTTGGAGTCAGTCAATCAGAGGATGTTTGTTAATTCAATTGGAACTCGAATGAGTACTTTACAAAAAGTAAAATTGTAGTGAACTTGTGATTGGAGGGTTGCCAGATTCGCTACTAAAAAGTCGTCTAATACATCCAATAATAGATACCAGAGTCTATACGGGACTGGTGCACGTTAAATCTGATCTGGGTCTAATGCCCTGACGTCTATTGGGTTTGCGTCGGGTGCCAGCTCAGGTGTTGTCCTGATTATCTGTCCATAGTTCAAATATACAAGGCATTGTTCCCGGGACTTTCCTTCAAGATAGACTCCAACTGTCGCCAATAGCCCAATGTGGAGCTGTAGTGCGACGTTATTTCAACCAACCCCTATTTAAAGATTTTTTTTTTTCTAATACAAGGGTTTCATGCCAGCTGACTTACCCAGCTAATGTTTGAAAATTGTTTCTGCAAAATAAACTTGCATATTTCGTTATATATTTGGGCGCTTTTAAATCATATTGCAAATGAGCCGTTTTAGATAAGGTCCATTCCCCCAAATCAATGAGAAGTTAAATTAGTGAATGTTTTCCAAGTTTCGCTGAGGTAATAGAAAAAATAAAGGAGACAACCAGGGGTGCCCATCCCCCCCAAACCCAATGGCGCAAATCCCCCCCAAAAATTTCTCTACCCTTCCCTTTGATGGACGTAGCTAGGGGGGAGGGGGGATAAGGTAACTAAAGAAATTCTTTTTTTGGGGGGGGGGGGAGTTCCCCGTAGAGGGTGAATCCTTAAACCCCTCCCTAAAAAAACATCGACAAACTTCTCCCCCCCCCCCCAATTTATTCATTTTCATTAGTAAAAAAGAATACATTAGCATTTGAATATCGAGGCAGCAACATTTATCACTGTCATTAACTACTTTTAACAGTTGTTAATAACTATGTACTTTTAAAATTAGTAAATCACTAGTTAATTATGATATAAATTTAGAGAACAAATTTAAAGTTTGAGAATCCTTATAATATATGTGTGGTAACGATTAGTTAGATAATTTATAGTTATGATAGTTTAAAGATCTAATAAACGTTTTAGTTGACCAAAACTGGTAAAGTATAATATAAATTATAAAGGCTACATGATCTAAAGTATAGTAAGAGTCAAAACACTGGATTTAATTTGGTTTGGTTAATTAACGGCGCACTAGAGCTGCACAGTGGGCTATTGGTGACGGTTCGGGGTCTATCTCGAAGGAAAGACCCGGGAACACATTCACACACACATTCATACATGCACCTCGTTATTTTAGAACCATGGTCAGATGACGATAAAACACTCGAAATTGCATGGTGTTGAGAAACCCAATCGCCACTGCTAATTTTAATACATAATTTAATTCAGAGAAAATTATTTACTTATTACCAAGGTCATTTTAATTCAAAGATCTAAAAGAAACAAAAAAAAAATGCATCCACCTAACTATGCCAGATGTTGTCCTCGTTATCTGATCATGGTTCAAAAATACGAGGCATTGTTCCCGGGTATTTCCTTCGATATAGCCCTCGAACCGTCGCCAATAGCCCAATATGCAGCTCCAGTGCGACATCCATTACAGTGTCCATTCGGAGGTCTAATTTAAGTTTAATCTTACAAGTTGGGCAACCTAATCTTCCAACCTTTCATTTGCTATTTTTTTGGGTTAACATTTTCCCAAATCAGGGATTTTTAAAACTCGCAATTCCCAACTTTTAAGGATTCGAGATTATTGAAGGGGGAGGGGGGGGGGGGGGGGTCGGCCGGAACAAAACCACAAATCACAAAGGGTAATAAAACAAGATAATAAAACAAGCAAAATATGCTCAGACCGGCGCCTATAGATTACGCAATACTACATTTGAATGTAATAAGTTTCATATAGACATTTGATGAAAGAAAGGGTGTCTGATCTATTTTTAGGATTAAATAAAAATAAAATGGGCGATACGAGCCGACTGGTCTGCGTCCTGGGTTGATTCGTACAAAAAGTAAGAAAAAAAATCGCTCGCTTGTTTTTCGAGAAATTTAGATAATAATCAAAGATCAGGTGTTTTCGCGGTACAACAATAACAATAAATTACAAACCATTATAGAAAACATGAGAGATGGTTTTGTTTCAGAATAAACTGGCAACTTATAATGAAGTATTTTAAGATTAACGAAATTATGTGGTCTTGCTCGAAGAGCCATACCACAATATGGTATCCGTAGCATGTTTTGGAGCATCTTGTTTTTACGACCCCGTTTAACGATCTTTTCCCTTAGTTATCTTTTTTCAAATTAAACCTAATATCTCTATTTTTATGATTTTTACAGTAATTCGTTTTTTTTTATTATTATTTGGCTTATAATGGGGGTTTGAACCCCCCTCCCGCTCCCCTTATCTACGTGCCTTTTAGGTAAAAATGTCGACGGTAACCTGTGTTCGTTCAACTTCAGAAAAACCCTTACTATCGCATATCCCAATTAGACTAAATTAACTACATACAATATTTTAATTTTTTTTTTTAATTTTATTGCAAATTTATTAATTTAATTTATGCAAAATCGTTCTACTTAGCAAAAACACATGATGAAGTTGGATTTTACCATAAATGCTTACAAAAAATTAATTGCCTCTTATATGTTAGCAAAATGTCACTGAAAATGCCACTCTTTATATATAAGACAGAGATATAAAAAATAGCTGTTTTTTAAAAACACATTATGTGACATTAAAGAAATAACCAATGAATAAAACAGATGTTATTTACGCGCGTTAAATGCAGAAAGTGTATATGCAAACAACATGGTTTGTATTCCCCAATCACAATGCCATCTTCAAAAGCTAAAGAGCGTTAATAATGTCCCCATTCTACACGGACGTTATTTACGCTCATTAGCTGTTGCAGATTACTGCGATTGGTTCATACAAACCACGTAGTTTGCATGCACCAATCATAGAGGTCGGCAATGCAACTCGCGGAAATAGCGTCCGTGTAGAATGTGCCAAAGAAGATATTTTTTTTTTATTGGTTAAGTATAATTTCTGTTATCTAATTGTATACACAAAACTGCATAATTATATATAGAACGTTATATAAATAGGGTCAAATAAAATATTCATGGAAAAGTAGAAAATCCATATCTTAACTGTTACAGATATCAACATGAAATAAAGTATAGATTACAAACAATGAAAAAGTTTCATAAAAAAACGTCTGACATACCCCAACAAAAGAGAGGTAAACACAAAGATAGACATTTTTTTATCGACGAAATTCATGCAAATTACTTAACGTTATTGGCTTTGTTTAAAATCACTCATGACCTTCTATTCTTATATTTGGCTATTTTAAATATGACTATTAAATGCAAAAACTTCATTTTATCTAATTTTAAGAAACCTTATGAAATTAAACTTTAATTTAAAAAGGCCGTATAATATTTATCCACTTACCACTACAGTTTCTCAAACTCAGAAAATACTTTTCATTAAGGTTTTTCCTTTTTTACAATTTAAATAATTGTAACTTTGCTCCACATGTCAACATTAATTCAAAAAAATCAAGCATTTTTGTTAACTGAAATATATTATCTGTTCTTTTGTTATAACACCATTGAAGTTATTAAAACTGATTCGACCGCCAAGACGAAACCCAAATACATTAAAACCGTCTACTAGAAAACAAACGTATGAAAATAATTAGTTTCTTGTGGAGTTGTATATAAAAATCGTAATTTATGTTATACGTGTTATTGAGATGAGGAGACAGTCTGCTTCATTACAGTTTTTTTTAAAACATATGCCGCATCCCAAGCGAAAAAGTTAAATTTGTTGCAGTCAGCGTTTTCTTTTCCAAAGTGTAGTATGAATGGAAGTGTTTTAACAGTTGCTCAGATATATAGTGATATATATATATATATATAAAGCATAAATATCGAATCAACATATTGACCATCATATTTATCAAAGCAATTGCTTAAATGTTTTAAAATGTAATCATAGTTTATGATATAAGAATATGAAACGAGATTCCAGGTTGAATTTATAGCATTCTTCATATATATTATTATTTATATATTCTTTCTAATGGAAAATTTATTACCTAACAGCCTTTTATAATTTAAATCACAGCACTGAAGTGTATTCTGAATGTTTGAACCGGACAAAGATCAGTAAACGTGTACGTATTTTTTTTTTACAATGTTGTCAGCTTATGTGCCAAAGAGGCATTTCTCGATATAGCTGGAAATTCCAGTGATTGAAGGCATATTATATAATGTATAATACTTATTAAATAATTTTTTGTCCAAAAAATTTCCCCCCTAAAAATTCAAAAATAATAATAAAAAAGCCATGTAAAAAATCCCCCCCAAAAATTTCGATGGCGCACCTTGCGCCATGATCCCCCCCTGTGGGCACCCCTGGAGACAACTAAACTGAGAAGTTATGAAAACGTCAAGCGTAGTTACAGAGCAAGCAAAAAATTGTTTTCTGCATTTATTACATTGTTGTACTGTAAAATGCAGAATGCTTTGAAAATGTTGAATGCGTATGCATGGGAACATTTCACCCTATATATAACTATTTATCAAAATAATTCATTTGATTGCTATTGGTCGCTTATTTTAGTTTTGTAAGAAAAATACAGTTTTATACTAACTTCTTTCATAAAGGTGCTATTCAAACGTAGGCACGTAGGTATAGATTTGTAATGGGGGTGGTTCAGTCACTGATTAACTTATCACCTCCCCCCCCCCCCTATTTTTCATTTTTTTAAAAATGTGTGTTAATTTTTATTCCAGTAAACAGGAATACGTTGGCATATTAATAACGAAACGACAGTTATCGATTGTTTTTCATGAAATCGTTACCAATATATTTATCGTTACCATTAACCAGTGGCGTAGCCAGGATTGTCCGAAGGGGGGGGGGGGGGGGGGGTCCATAAATTATTTTTGGTCCGACCAAAACCAAATATTTTTTTTTATTATTAATAACTGATTTGAAATTTTTTTAACTAATAATTTTAATTAAATTTAATTAATAATTTGAATAAGATTTAGTTAATAATTTGAATAAAAGTTAATTAATAATTTTAAATTATTAATTTTAATTAATCATTTTAAATTAGCAATTTTAATTAATAATTTTTAATTAATCATTTTAAATTAGCAATTTTAATTAATAATTTTTAATTAATCATTTTAAATTAGCAATTTTAATTGATAATATTAAATTAGTAATTTTAATTAATCATAATATTTTTTAAGTAGTAATTGTAAATTAGTAAATTTAAATTATGATATTTTTTGTTGTAGTTACTTTTACGTGTTACATTAAACACTAACAAACAAAGAAAGAAAAGAAGAACGATAATATTAATCGTTGTTTATTTTAAGAATTTACCTGGCGTGATCGTATAGTTTAAAACAGACAAAAAAGAAACCACAAGACTAAAAAATTGTGACCAAAAGAAAACAAAATTTATTAAAACACTAAAATTAAAAAGGGAACGGAACACTAAAAAAACCTTACAAAATGCCAAACAAGTTAAAACTAAATAAATTAAAAGGGGGAGGGTAAACTAAAATTAAAAACTACTACCTTCAGCTGATTTCGTCGAGAGAGATGTGGCAGGAGGTCAAGGCGAATACAATACGAGTGCCCCCCAAAAAAAACAGAAAACATGGCTAAGCCGCTACGGCCATACTAAGTGTCCAAGATTGGGAGGTGGACGAAAAGGGGGGTGGTACTTGGCACATCCTTCGACGGAGTGTCAACTCCGATGTCAGCTTCAGAGGTGATCGGTCAAAAGGCGTCAGCCAGTGGTGGTCGTCTAGCAGAGAAATCCAGTTCAGAGGTGGTTGGTGGATGGGACCTTCTCTGGGCGAGGATCACAGGCCTGACGGGTGATGGGGGAGGCGTCCAGGGCTGACATCAGAGGCAACGGCAGAGGACGGGAACATCCCTCTGGGTGCTACGTCGATGGGTGGCTGGGGTTATTGCAGTTAACCCGGCAACATCTACTGGAATGGGTGACTCTCGAGCATCGTTGAGGTTGGTGGCGGCGGTTAAATAATTCTTCTAACCCCGCATCAGCATCGGCGGCTATTGTACGAGATTAACCCATCAGGTTTTGAAAAAGGACACACGGTCCGCGTTTATAAGACGGGAGCTACACTCCTGTACGTCTTGAGGCTTCGAAAGATGCGTTAAAAAGTTACGTCAAAAGGTGCGCTTACCAATAAATCGCCAAAACCTCCTTGCCAGATCCCTCAAAACTAGCACATCAATTTTCCTCTCAGCCAATCAGAGAATTTACAATTACAACTTCGGTTACAGTTAAACACAATTCCAGACCAGTACGTAAAACGGTCTCAAAAACACGAACTCAACTCACATACCAGACCCCAGATGTGTAACATGATACAGGAGGAGAGGCCGATGTGAGGACCCAAAAGGGTGGAAAAGACTCCAGACAGGGGGTTATCACCCCATTTACAACTAAAAAGCTCTTAGGGGGTTATGAAAAAGGGGGAAATTTACGTTTGGGCTTAAATGGAATCAAAAGTGCAGGTTCCCAAGTACAAGTTTGACAATTAAATAGGATACATCAATATTACATAAATTAATTAATACAATTAGGGGAGTCTGAAATTAAATTAAATAAAAGAGGAATTAAAAATTAACCAATTATGGTTTTAACCATAACATTCCCTACGCGTACCTCTTAAAAAAGTTAAGAATTAACTTTTTTTTTCACAAGAATAAAAACACAGATCTAGGCAGAAAGTAAACAGCAGCAGACTCTCCCTCCAAAAATCTTCGTCCCCTACATGGGGTGTTCACAATTATAGCAAAACTTTAAAAACTAAACACAATAAGGTCACACAATGCATAACAAAGACAAATGGGATTTAACCGGACGAGAAAATCTAAAAGTTAAACTCAAACATTTAAAATTAGAGGCCCTACAGTAACTAAAATAAATTAACAATTAATTAAATCAGAAATACAACATTAAATTCAACCTATTGCTTAGTTAGAGTCCTTGAAGCAATTTAGGTTTTAAGCAAAATAATTACAAGCAAATCAATCTTATCAAACAATGCTATTACAGATAATCAACAATGATCTTAAAACTAGAAAATTATTAAATAGTTAAAAACTAAAATCAACCGAGAATTAACAGTTTAAGTCTGAGGATGGCAACCCTAAACAAAATTTTAAAACAATTAAATCAGAACTCACTCCAAGAAGAAAGTAATTGACCACACTTCAAATGTAAACAATCAGTTTAGAAAAACCCAAATAAATAAAGATGACAGCAAAACAACCAGCTCAAAGGGTTGTACAGGTAAGAAAATACCTTGTTAAAATTAAAAACCTAAATAAAGGCATTCAAACACAAACAGGAAAGTTCAAGCGAGCAAAGAAGAAGGGGAAATTTAAATTTAACTGTGTGCTAAAATAAACAAACCAACCAAAAAAAAACATGTGACCCAAGACCAGCTTAAAATCACACGGTAAACGAAAGTTGGAAGGGGGAAAGTTACTCGCAGAAACAGACCTAGCTGCTATTGAATACAACAAGTGAAAAGATCACAGCAAAAATCTAAATACAAGTAAATTGGGCAAGCCGGAGAGGGCTTCAGGCACGAAGACAACTTAAGATCATTTGTGAAGTGACCACAAGTTTAAAAAGTGGGGAACGATGGTAGTACAAAATACACAGAAATACAATGACACGATAAACACTTAATAGGTAGTACTTCTCTACTTTCTAGGAGACCTCTCTGGGGCGTACACTACACTATTTTCTCTACTACACAGAAATACAATTTTAATGTACCAACAACTATTTTACCCAAAATTAATATCAAGGTGTCCCAAAAACAAAACCAGCAAGTGGTCAAACGTTCAAAAGAACAATAGAAAATGAATGTCCCAGGTTGTATGAAAGTCATTAGACGTTAAATCACACGATTAGGTCAAGACACTTCTATAACATGACCAAAAATACCAATATCCAGAAAATACACAATATTCAATCACAAAATTAACAAACTAAAATTTATTGAAGGTAATTTAACTCATAACTCACATAATTGCACCAAGCAATTTCTCTCTCAATTCCTAACTCTAAAAATTTCATTACTCAAAAATAACCTTCCAATAAAAAAAAATTAAAACTTCCCTTTTAAAACAAAAATAATCTAAATTCAAAATTAGGCAGTTCCACAAACATTACTTAAAAGGGTCAAAACACTTCATCAAGGCAAAACTTTAAACAACTCTTAAAACATTCCAAACTGTATGTAAACAAACCAATTATCAAATTCTTAACTCAAAAATAATAATTTCATAACTCAATTAAACTTAAGATAATCAATTAATAATCCTCAAACACAAATTAAAAGCAATTACAGTTCAATTAAATCCCTCAACACAAAAAGAAAGAACACAAACACAAATGTAAACAAACATCGCGACACATCTCCATCGGCGAAAATCGCTTGAAGTTAGGCCTAGCTATGCCGCAAAAATGCAGATTAAAAACGAAAAAACATCCTGGTCACGGCACCACTGTTGTAGTTACTTTTACGTGTTACATTAAACACTAACAAACAAAGAAAGAAAAGAAGAACGATAATATTAATCGTTGTTTATTTTAAGAATTTACCTGGCGTGATCGTATAGTTTAAAACAGACAAAAAAGAAACCACAAGACTAAAAAATTGTGACCAAAAGAAAACAAAATTTATTAAAACACTAAAATTAAAAAGGGAACGGAACACTAAAAAAACCTTACAAAATGCCAAACAAGTTAAAACTAAATAAATTAAAAGGGGGAGGGTAAACTAAAATTAAAAACTACTACCTTCAGCTGATTTCGTCGAGAGAGATGTGGCAGGAGGTCAAGGCGAATACAATACGAGTGCCCCCCAAAAAAAACAGAAAACATGGCTAAGCCGCTACGGCCATACTAAGTGTCCAAGATTGGGAGGTGGACGAAAAGGGGGGTGGTACTTGGCACATCCTTCGACGGAGTGTCAACTCCGATGTCAGCTTCAGAGGTGATCGGTCAAAAGGCGTCAGCCAGTGGTGGTCGTCTAGCAGAGAAATCCAGTTCAGAGGTGGTTGGTGGATGGGACCTTCTCTGGGCGAGGATCACAGGCCTGACGGGTGATGGGGGAGGCGTCCAGGGCTGACATCAGAGGCAACGGCAGAGGACGGGAACATCCCTCTGGGTGCTACGTCGATGGGTGGCTGGGGTTATTGCAGTTAACCCGGCAACATCTACTGGAATGGGTGACTCGAGCATCGTTGAGGTTGGTGGCGGCGGTTAAATAATTCTTCTAACCCCGCATCAGCATCGGCGGCTATTGTACGAGATTAACCCATCAGGTTTTGAAAAAGGACACACGGTCCGCGTTTATAAGACGGGAGCTACACTCCTGTACGTCTTGAGGCTTCGAAAGATGCGTTAAAAAGTTACGTCAAAAGGTGCGCTTACCAATAAATCGCCAAAACCTCCTTGCCAGATCCCTCAAAACTAGCACATCAATTTTCCTCTCAGCCAATCAGAGAATTTACAATTACAACTTCGGTTACAGTTAAACACAATTCCAGACCAGTACGTAAAACGGTCTCAAAAACACGAACTCAACTCACATACCAGACCCCAGATGTGTAACATGATACAGGAGGAGAGGCCGATGTGAGGACCCAAAAGGGTGGAAAAGACTCCAGACAGGGGGTTATCACCCCATTTACAACTAAAAAGCTCTTAGGGGGTTATGAAAAAGGGGGAAATTTACGTTTGGGCTTAAATGGAATCAAAAGTGCAGGTTCCCAAGTACAAGTTTGACAATTAAATAGGATACATCAATATTACATAAATTAATTAATACAATTAGGGGAGTCTGAAATTAAATTAAATAAAAGAGGAATTAAAAATTAACCAATTATGGTTTTAACCATAACATTTTTAATTTAAGCAGTAGTTTTAAATTAAAATTATAATAAATAATTTTAATTGATTAAATATTATTTATAAATTATAATTAAGAAGTAAATTAAAAGCTTAAAACACTTAGGCAGTTCCGTCACACAAAAAATTTTTTGGGGGGTTGAGACAAGAAATTTCCCAACTTAACGATTCGAAATTCCCAACTTAACGATTCGAAATTCTCAACTTAACGATTCGAAATTCTCAACTTAACGATTCAAAATTCCCAACTGAACGGTGTCGGGTACTGATACCAGCTCGGGTGTTATTCTCGTTATCTGACCATGATTAAAAAATACGAGGCATTATTCCCAGGTCTTTTCTTCGAGATAGACCCGAACCAACGTTGTGGCACGCAACATTTGTTGCACGCATGTTCCAGTGCAGTGTACGTTCTAAGTGCGATGTTAATTAACCAAACTTAACGATTGAAAATTTTGAACACAACAGTGCTAAAAATTCCTAGTTCCAACTTATCAACTTTTTATAGGATAATTTTATAAGGGGGGGGGGGGGGGGGGGGGGATAACAAATACAGCCATGTTCTGAAAATGTAACATGATCTGTAAATAGTGGGAATGAAAGGGACTCGGCAGTTGTGTCAACTCAACAGCCATTGCTAATCTTAACAAAAAATATAAATAAAATAATATTCAAAAATAAAAAGTATCTACATACCAATATGACCATATTTATCAAGTAGTAATTAAATTATACATTTTTAAAATTAATAACCATTTTAATTCTAAATTAATCAATGCAGGAAAACAGGAATTTAAATTATTATAAATAAATTCAATAAACTTAGAAGTATTCAAAGAGAGAATCCTCCAAAGTTAATGTTAAAACGAAACACATATCACATAAAATTAGGTAAAGAAAATAGGTACTGAAAGATGCGTCCTCCGCGCATAAGATTTTTCGTAGCAATCGTATCAAAGTTCGAGAAATTTTTTTAACCGAGGGGTGTTTTAAATAAAAGAACCCATCGAAAGTTCTGGAAGTTTCTATTTGAAACTGGTAACAACTAAAAAAACAAATATTTATAGAAAAACACACAGGAAACGCACAGCGTCAACATTACACAATTTTGTGATTGGTTAATCACAAAACAAAACAAAATAACAAAAAAAAAATCCTACACACGAGACTATAAATTTATATGGGACTGGCGCGCCAGTCCCATATATTCGAAGCGCCATGGCGCTTCGAATATTAGCTGAAAGAAATTTTACATTGTGGAAGGCAAACCAATAGGGTTATATGAAACAAAAGTGATTTTCGAATAAAAAGGAGAGGATTTTGATTTAGACAATCGCACATAACACAATTAAAAGAAGTTATTTTAATAAAAAGAACAATTCTTTAAATGATAATCTGAACGTTAAAACATATAATATAACTTTGACAATAAAGAACAACAGAATGAGCAGATGCGAGCATTTTTTTAGGCGCCTGCTGGAAATCTGAAAACATTGCTCCTAATTTAAACAATTTATTATATATTTAAAATATGGGATTCTTTTTTTTAAGGAAACGATGCCACGGTTAAAAATTATTTTCGCTTGACGCAATAAAAAATACAATGAAATTTATAAAACAGTTCCGCCACTGGCGTTGTGTCGGCTACAGACTACATTAGTCAACTCCATCTGGAGCCTTAGCGTCGTATCGGTCGAAAGTGTGCAGTGAACTCTGAAACCAAACACACGAATTTAAGTTTAATTTTACAAGTTGGACAATTTCTAATTTTCCCTTAATAACCTTGGTGTTTTTGCTTTCATTTGTTAAAAATATTAATTTTCTTCAGACATAAATTTTCCCAACTCGGGTATTTTTAAACCTTGAAATTTCCAGAATGGGTCAAAGCAATCAATTTCTGGATTGATGCACTGTGAATTCCGGCTCAACTGCCGCCCAATTTCAAGTGTTAAGAAAATTATCCTTTTACATGTACAAACAAGCAAGACAATCATACAGACCTACTACCCCATCTTCCCCCCCCCCCCACAAAAAGTCGAATTTTCTGTCTTCAAGGTTGTTTCACCATTGTACTCCTTAAAATCATCCCTTCAGGGACAGAAGGGAAAGGAGCAGGAGATACATGTGGGGTAGACCAGGAAATGCGACGTGTGTTTTCTCTCATCTAATCAGAGAAAAAATCTTTTTTTTGCATTTGTTATTTAAAAAAAAAAAAATTAAACTGGCTATGGGGGGGGGGGGGGGGGGTTTAACCCAAAGTAACCCAATGCTGGCTACGCCACTGCCATTAACTATTTTTAAAATTACTGATTATGATATAAACTTAGAGAACAAATTTTATCCTGCTTAACGATCTTTTCCCTTTGTCTCCGAAATTAAAGTGCTATTTAATGAAACACGATGACATTATGTTACGCTTAGTTTAAAATAAAAATTAACTCAAAAACATGTTTTTGAAGCTTTTTAAAAACTATTTTTTGTGGTAGAAACCATAGAGTAATGATAGAAATAGAGGAAGAAAAATGCCGATTTACGCATGTCCATCATCGAATCACGTGATCGGAGGACAGATTTCCTCGCCCACGCGAAAAAGTTCTTTTCTCCTAATAGAGTTCCAATAGGAACAGCGACGATTCACGGCGATCCGAAACAAAACACAACAGAAAATGGTTTATAGCTGTGCGCTTATGGATGCAAAGAAAAATTTCGCAAAGGAGGTCAATTACCTTCCACTGGTAAGTTTTCCTGAAAATTTTATTTCAAACCAAATTTTAAAATCATGTAAAATAATCAAAATTACTTTGTTTAACATGAGGTTTACGAATTCTTTTCTTAATTTTTATGAATATAATCTGTTTCAATTGAGTAAATATTTATAGGAAATTAGACTACAGTCTCGTATTTCCCTTGGGTAGCAAATTCGATGTTCCGTAAATATTAAATTTTGTTTTTTTTAAGGTTTCTAATACTTTCTGAACTAGTTATGGAGCGCCGGTGTTACTTGGCGTGCCTTGGCGACTTTCCAAACTAAATGAAATCAAAAGTATTGTAATATGGTTTTGTGTTTAATTTTTGATTTAAATATCGCTTCTTGAAGAATGATACTTTAAAGAAATTTAACATATAAATTAAAGAGACCATTTCGAAATTTACTAAAAATAGCATATAGCAGTTGTACAACAAAATTCTGTAATAGCTTTCATTTATATTTTGTTATTTATTTTAATTAGAATTAAATAGTTATTTTTTCCATTTTCAAACATTGCGTTTGTCTTTGTTATTTTCTAATTAGGGATGTCATATAAATATGTACATATATTTTCAAATTAGTTTCTGCAATGTTATCAGTATAAAATTTACTACATTAAATTTATAATTCAAATGTATTCAATTAACCTTAATTACATATAGTTATTGAAAAGTCAATTATAAATTCGAATGCTTCCTCTTTAAATGACGTATAGCCTTGAAACTTTACATACTTACGTAATACTGATGATAATACGATATTTAGTCAAATATAAAACTTATATATATTAAGTAGAAGATTGTATTTAAATAGTGCAACGTTAACCCGGGTTATGAGCACTATGATCAGGCAAAATGCGCTATTGAAAAGCGTCTTTTGGAAGGACGACTTTATATAGAATACTACGAATTGATACTACTTATTTTCGGACAAAAAACAATTTAATCCTAATTGTACAATAAAAAAAACATAGATTTTTAAAAAAAAAAATTTGTGTGTGCGGGGGAGGTGGGATTACATTTCTTACCTTAAATTCTTCAATAAATAGTTGCAATTTAACATGTTTTTTTTTGTTATTTATAATTTAAATATAATTATGTATTTTACTTGTATATTTGTCTGTTTTTATGTAGATGCACAATAAGCGTAGTTCTTTTAATTGTTATTTTGTATATTTCAATAAGAAAATATGAACAATAAAACCTTAGAAATGTAAAGAGATTCGTTTCTTAGAGCATTGAACACAAACAAAAGGATATTTTCGTTTCGTTAATGCAAGGAAAATATTTAATGCACATTGTTTGAAAATAAGTAAATACCTACATATCTTATGTTCAGAAGTTCAATACAGACGGAACATTTTATCGCCGAAAAGAAGAAACTGCGCCAATTTCGGAACTTCTGCATGTAGGGTGTGGCAGCGCTAAAACCACGTGATGGGCATCGGTTCTTATCTGTGTTGAGAACGTGGTCTTGCCAGAGCCTGACATGGAGAGCGCTCTCTATTATATTTATACTCTTTGGTAGAAACCCCGAAAAATACCAGGTTTTCCCTCACGCAACTCAACAAGAAGTATTTTACTAGAAATTGAAATTTTTCTAGTTTTTAAAGTATTTTTACAGTAATCCGCTTTTTTCTTCTTCTTGGCTGTCAATGGGAGGGGTTTGAACCCCCTGAACCACCCCCTTACCTACGTGCCTATTCAAACGTATTGAACTTAATGAATATGCTTATACATACAGAAAATATTGCAAATAAGTAAGAATTTTAAATATGAACAAATGTTAAAAACTTTATTTTTAATGACTTTTACATACTAAAGTAGCTATGCTTCTCATGTGGTCGATGATGGTCCTGAGTCGTCGTTTCTCTTTGGAGGTATCATTTTGTGTATCTTGACGTATTCTTTGGGCCACTCAACGACTGGCAAGTCCAATGGAGAAAGGAATATGAATTGCGTTGAAACAAGCTGTTTCGCTTTTTGAATGAGTAAATCGACGCTCAGCTGCCTATTATTGGAGTCCTGAAAAAGATAAATGGGCGTTATAATCGCGTCAGCATTTTCAGAACAATTCCCATGTTATAAAGGGTGGATCAAATTAGTGGTAACATGCTTCATTGAGAAATCATAATATTCCAGTAAAATTCTTTCAATTTGCCTTTTAAATGCATTCAAAACAAAATTGAATATTATTCAAAACACACACATTTAAACAGAGGAATATTAAAGTATTTCCAGTAACCAACAATTTTATAAAATGTTACTATTTAAATAATTTTTTTAAACAATTTTATTTACTCTAAATGTTTTTAAGATGCAATTTTTTTTTTCCTGTTTAGGAAAACAATATGAAAATTTTTTGGTTAGTGAAAAAATTATTTCCGTATACAGTAGAACATTAATTATCCGGAATAATTGGGACCAGATTCCATAACGATAATTGGATAACTCACGAAAAAAGGTTATTTTTAGTAAAAAAAAGAATTTTGCTTTAGTACATAATGTAATTTAAGGACTATTAAAACAATATCATTCACCAATAAGAAACTTTTAAAATGTGGATTTTGCTGATGTCTTTTTTCTCGCAAAGTGATATGGATAATTAGTAGGGATGAGCCGGATAGTGCTTTTGCCGGATATCCGGCGCACATTACAAACCGGATATCGGATATTCGAACTGGAATTTGCCGGATATCCGGCAGTTTCTTTTTTATGAAATTATCTTCTCAATACACACTAGAAAAAACGGAAATCGGTCAAAAATTACAAAAAAAAAATTATTCTATAATATTCCCCAATTCCTTACCTTTAAGCTGATACCAAGATTGAATAAACATTAAAAAAAACTTGCTGATCTAAATTGCACCATACTTAAATGCTAAAACTAACTTTTATACTGGAGAATAAAACAACTAATAGAGATGTAGCTATGCACTCTACAAACCACCACCTATGTTAATTGTTCAAACTCGAAGATACTCCACTATAGTGGCGTGTTTCGAATGTCTGCAGCATATCTTCCTTGCTATCTATTCTCTGTGACTCACCGCATCCGAGTCTGAAACGCACTCCTTACCCACCTGAATAGCCCGAGAAAAATTCAAGGGAGAATCTGCACACTACATTAATAATACTTAAATATACTAATAGGAAAATACTTAAAGCAAAAACAACGATAAATGATCGCCACAAAAAAAAAAATCTTCGATGTTTTATTCATTCGGATATCCGGCACTTTACTTCCGGATATCGGATAGTTAAAAATCAGCCGAATACCGGATATCCGTTTCATCCCTAATAATTAGTGATCCGCTTCATCTGATCCGGATAATTGGAGTGTATTGTACTTAAAATTAAAGGTATTTGTATAAACTAATAGGGTTAAAATCTGTAAATGGTAGGGCAACATATACAAGTTGGCAGATATGTCATGGACATCAGCGATTTGCTTATCAAATTTAGTTATCCTTACATTATCAGACATTGGGGTATTTCGTTTATACATAAGACTAGTTAAAACTAATTTTTTTAACAGATCAAAAAATGTAATGAAAAAAAAAATTAATTAAAAGTTTCATTACTCTAAGTGTATGCAAGGTAACGTTGCTACAGAACAATGACCTATTATTGTATTTTTATGCGGCTGATTGTTATTCAAACAGCATTTGATATCTATCTATATTTCATAAACAGCTGCTATAATCATTTTTTATTTTTTTTATATTTTAGAATAAGTCAAAAATAGAAAACTGCACATTAATTATTTTCTTAGCTCTTACAGAATATGTTAATTACTTTTATTTTTCTTTAAAAAAAAAGAAGAAGCTGTAATTACACAATAACATTTTACTATGTACAGTAGCAGATTTAAGGAAAATGCCTAGGTGGCATTTTAAAGATATATATTTTCTTTTAAGAATAGCTTTCAAAGATATATTTTACAGTCAATGTTAATATTTGTTAGGATTTAGCATTGTAAATGCGAAATATTAAATACACGATTAAAACTCAATATTTAATTTAAAGAAATGCTCAATTATAGAGGGCCACGGCCTGACAAGTCTGAGCTTAGTAGACCTCCTTAAAACTCAGCCTTCAATTAAAGAATGTTTAAAAACTATTTGCAAAGAAAATAATATTCAAAAGAGGAATGAAACTTATTTGTAACACATTAATTTTATGCATAGTATTATTTAATATTTTCTGGGACTTTTTATTTAAAAAAAAAATTCCAGTGGTGGGTCATTTTCAAAATCCAGTGACAAACGGGAAATTAAGAATAAAAAAATGAATTTAATTTTTTGAACAATATTTTTAAAAAAAAATATTAACTATATTTTAACGTTATGCAGTTCTTCTTTTAAAATATCTGTTATTAAGTTTTATTATAAAAATACAACAAATTGTCATGTCTGTTACCAAAGACGGTAACAGACATGACATTTCATAGAAAAAGAATTATTTACTTGGAATATCTAAACCAAAACATAAACAGCACATTTATTTTGGATAAATAATATTGTTAGCTAAATAAATCAGTTGAGAAATTAAAAATATATAAATGATTTATATAAAAAATTATGGTAACAGACATGACATTTAATAAAAATACTATCTACAAAAGGTCTCCTTCTTCATCTATTAACAACAAGAAATTCCAGATGGCTGCTTGTAATTATATCTCTAATCCTGCTGCATTGATAAAAAACTTTTACCATTCAGAAAATGTAAATTTTGATTTAAAAATATATCTTAAAGTGTATGGTAACAGGCAAGACACAAATTTCTGGACAAAAGAATTAAATATATTAAAAGCTTAATTAGTCTTTAAATATTATGAAAACCTTCTTTAATGCTAAATACAGAATATTTAAAACAATTGTAAATGCTACACACACAAAAATCTGACATTGGAATAATTCTATTGCATAATTCAAATTATACTTTCTGCTTGGGACAGCCATTTTTTTTTGTTCATTGCCACATTTGTTTAAATACATAATTTTTATTTAAATATTTTAATCCAATTTTGTATTTCTCCAATAACAACTGTTTGACAACATCTGTACAAAAAAAGAAAAAAGTTGAAAAGATAAATACAACATATAGGGAAAATATTTTTTATTAGGACGGTAAATGACACCGGAATTTGAAAATGACCCTGATAGGGCAGGGGTCCAGGTGGCCAATTGCCCATTTTCCACCCGTTAAATCAGTCACTGACTACGCACAATTAGAAAACAGGAAAATAACAGTCCAAATTACCATGAAAACATCATACTCATCCAATACTCTGAATGGCATTTCTGTCCTCTCCCAGAGGGCCAGAAGAAACGAGAGAGTCACGTAGGATCTTTCCCCTCCGCTCAAAATGCTGTGGTTTTTCCGAGCGGATTGACCGGCCTTGGGAGAAACCTGGTGGAAGAAAGTTATATGAGTACTCAATTTTTACATTACTTTGCTCGAAATTTAAGTGAAATATCGTTTATTATCTCACTTTAAAATACTAAAAGAGAAATATAGTTTAAAAAATGTAAAAGGCATCATACAGTTCATCTCTAATATTTAAAGAACCTGCAGCGTCTGGAGTCACCCCCACTGGAGTTCATTCAACTTTCATTCTATACCATATAATTCCTGGAAAGAATTTCCATTTCAACCAGGGTTTATATCTCAAACCAATGAGAGAGCTCCAACGCATGAGGCCCACACAGGGGACGGACCGAATGCGAATAACCCTGACAGAGAGAAAGACATCCTCAGACAAACAGCCATAGTGACAACATCATATCTCTCTTGCTCTTCATGTAAATGCAATACCATTCATTTAACCTTTAAATGTATATTCATAACTTTCATAATTGCATCATTAAATCTTAGTTGTTTCCTAAATACTATGGCTATCATCAATTTATCCACCATCACTAAATTTAACCTTCTGATATGGAGTCAACCATCGCGTGGCCGCACCGAACAAACTCCGGCGCCCGCGCTGGTGACCCAAATTTCTGGGCCCCCGCACTGGTGACCCGAACGTGATTTAAACACGCAACCTAGTAGTTATTTTTAAGAGACAAGGGACCCACCCTTGAATTCCCTGAAATAGAAATGTGTATAAAACACCTGTACCTTTAATTAAAAGGAAATCAAACATTAATATATTTTGTTATATATTAAAACCTCAATAGGATAAATCACAATAGTAATTTCAAAAGGCTTTCAATTAGTGCTGACACTACTTTAAATTATTTGCAAGTGTTGCAATGATACCAGTAACAGGGTGGCAACAACATTCTGGATTAAAAGTTCCCTGATTTTTCCATGATGGCATCATAAAAATCTCCCTGATTTCACAATTACATTAAGAAATGTTGCAATATGTGCTTTGTATAGAAACAAATTATCTATGATCCAATAAATATATTGCATTATAAATGATAAATTATAAGCAATACTTATCGACAGTTAAAATAATAATTTATGGATACAACACAAATTATGCAATTGCGACAGGTATAATAGTAATTAAACGTGTTCTCTGAAAGCAGATAATGCAAAAACACAAGTTTTTTCAAATTATTTCTTTTGTAGACAATTTTAAATATTTAATATTTCTTATTCCAATCTTCAATAAATCACATATTCATTAGTCCCTCACATGTTGCTTACAATTCAAGGTCCAATGCACTTTGCTTTTCCTTCCAGCAGTGGTTCACGTTTAAAAAAAATATAAAACTGAAAATATGAAAATTCGCATAAGCATGCTTTTTTAAAAATTCTTTTTCAGAACAAAAAAGAAATATTGAGAACTAAATTACAAAAATAGAAGGTATAATAACTGTTTGATGATTGCCGTTTTAATGATCCAACTTTGAAAAATTCCCTGATTTTTTGTGAAATTTTGAAATTTCCCTGACTTTTCTAGAATTAAATATTTCTATGACAATTCCCTTATTTCCCGGTTATGTTGCCACCCTGAGGAAACATTTCCTTTAAAAGAAAAGTTTACATTTCATTGCTAATTTTATTCCATTACATTGAGTGTGTCTGATAACATTTTTAAAATAGTACTTATATTTGCCAAAAAGTTAGCTATGGAAAAATGTTAAACTTTTTATAATATAGATCTTGGTAATACAGTAGAAAGTATATTTTGTGTGTGGTATTTCAATACCACACACAAAAAAAAAATCCAAATCAAAAAATAATTTTAAATCAGATAATTATAATAAGATGCGATTACATGTGGTGTGGACATACAAGAACTACATCTTAGTCTTCTCTTTATTGGAAGAAGCTAAAAAAACTCCAATAAAAATCGAACATTACCTCTAGTTTTAAAGTTCCAGTGGCAACATCAAAATTACAGCATCCCGTGTACCCATTTCCGTCAAGAATGTTCATGAAGGTCATGTTGACGATTTTTTTAGTGCAATTGGTGATTTCTCTAAATTTTTTGAAACGAACCTTCAGCATTCCATCGAGTCTCTGGAAAGTAACAACAAGAAATCGTTTTGATACTGCATACAATAGATATTTTTTATTTTTGTATGAACAGAATATCTTGATAGGTGATGAACAACAACAAAAAAAAAATCTAATAAACAATTTTTTTCTTCTTTCGGAAATACTTAATTTTTTAAAATAAATTAGGTAATGAAAAGGTGATGTAAAAAAATATTTCTAATAAACAATTTTTTTACAGAAATACTCAATTTTTTAAAAAAATAACTCACAGTAATATAATTTTCTATTCTTTTCAACTCTGCTTCGGCTTCTTTAATTACTTTTTGCTTTTCAATGTAGTTTTTCAACAATTCATTTCTGTCACAGTGGCTAAAAAAAAAAGAAAATCACAACATTAGTCTTAGGAAAAAAAATACATGCCTGGCATGTTTATATCACAATTTTTTTTGTCACAATGCCTGAGCACAACATGTCACAATGCATTAAATCACTCAGCTTTCTAAAACTATTTGATCAAAAATGGGTAATAAAAACTACACTATTAAGTATTTTCTTTAGAGTTATGTATTACATTCTTTTAAATTGTAGTTTCTCCTTTTTTTTAAAAAAGGTGGAAGAATGCAAAAGTAATTGATTTTCTGAAATAAATTATTAATTTTGTAATTATTTTAAATTAAAAAATAACTTTTCCTTTTAAGGCAACTCTTGCAAAAACACCTACATTCTTCATCATTTTACAATATGTTATGGCAATTACATTAGTACTTATTTAGTATTTTAACTTAAAATATAAATTGGTGTTCGTCTATATTCATTTCCAATATTTATAAATAAAAATTATATATAAATTCTGTTCCAAAACGAGTGAACTTTGTTAGAAAAAAAAAATTGCGTGTTTTGTAGTTGGCATTCTTCAAGTTAACAGTAAAATGAATGAAAGTTGACGAGAGAATACGAATAAAAAAAACAGTTTTGACATAACAAGAAGTACTGAAGAATATCAGAATATTATCTCTAATTTTTAGGGTTTTCCCAAAGTACTGAAAATCCAAGTATACATTCTTTTAATGTGCATCTTATATTTGCAATAGGTTTCAATAAAGTCAATGCATGATGACATTCATAATTAAATGAAACAAAACTTAATCTAAATGTTAAAAAATAGTTAGAAGTTTACTACCTCTGTTCTTCGATAACTTTGGAAGTTTCTGCTAACTGTCTTTGAATTTCATCATAATGTCGTTTTGTATCTATTCGTGGACATAAAGCTAATGCTGTACGAGTAGCATCCTAAAAAAAATTCAAATAATTATAGAATGGCCCACAATAAGTACAAAGCTTAATTCAAACTTTAGATATTATTTGTACATGACAGTTTTTTCTATCGATGAAAGAAAATCAAGTAGAAAATTAGTAAAAATTGCAAGAAGGAAATTCAAAATTTCATTTATATTCCAAACGCACAATACTTTTAAATAGGAAAAGGCAGTATTTAAAAGCTTTTGATGTGTCTTGATTAGGGTGTTCCAAAAATGACCTTTATGCTCAAGAGATGCTCGGCTTTTGCATGTATTATACACACCTTGCATATACCTTGTAGTATGTACATAGAATAATAATGCAAAGCTTTAAATGTATTAAGCTACCCTTAAATACCATTTAATTAAGCTACATTTTTTTTAATACAGGAATGTTTTGGGGTAAGTACAAATATTTAGGGTAAGCACATGAACATTTTAAAAAAAGGTATTTTTTAGACCACCCTAGTCCTGATGTCCTACAACTGAAAATAATAACTTTTGCTTTATAAAAAATACTGTACTTTTTACTAATTGCTTAATTACTAATTGTTAAAATTCGGTCATGAAAATATGCCACATTTCCATACTTATTCGAAAATTCTTTAAATTTAAAGTTATAATAAAAGATACACTTTATGGAAACAATTTCAAAAATTGAAAGCTAGTTCATCTTTAGTCAAAATTTTAAATTCTTGAAATCCCCTGCCAAAGGATTTTCGGAAGATGACGATAACATTCCGTCACTTAAAAATGCATATATTACGGGTCTTTGTATTTCAATCATGATTACAACTTGGAACTGATAGTGGTGAAAAATATTAATTATTAATTGTGTGACAATCTCTGATTAACAGTCAGCAAGAGAATAAACTACTATTTCTATTTAGTTCTGTGTCACTTTACCCTTTATTGGCTTTGACAAATTCTCTGCCACATAGAGCTTTAATTATGTCATTTTTTCCCGAACAAAAATAAAAAAGACAGAAATCCGTTTCAGGGTGAATTTTTCTATTTTTGTCTCTACAAATAGCAATTCCTGGCTTACAATCCTTTGAGCCAGTATTTATTGCATGAAAGAAAGCTCTGCTTCCAATTGAACCCCATAATAGATCATGGTTCATACAGATTTTCAAAAGTAAAAATTAAGTAGTTCTTAAGGACTTTTTAAGGACCTCTCGATAATTTTTAAGGACCTCTTAAATTTTGTGGTGCCGCACATTGGTTGAGAATCCCACATTGGTTGGTGCAAAATTGGCACATAATCACATGTCAGTGGGGTTTTGTAGCAAGTTGGCACAGGATATCATTTCCGGAAAACTCTGGCACAGAATTCCCATCCTTTAAAGATGCTACATTCTTCTGAATTTCCTCGTTTTTCTAGAATGAGTATCGATTCTTCACAAAACAACAAACCAACTGAGATTTTCCGATGACGAAGTGTAGTGTATTATAATGAAATACCACTGACTAAAAAATCGAACAAAAGTTCACTTTTTTTTTCTGACACTAAATACGTCCATTCATGACTTTCTCCCCTTGCCGATTTATACTTACATAAAAACCGTCAAAAGTGTGGACACGATCAACGTAAAATCCGGAATTCTACATTTCAGTAATTTTAATGGACCCGGAATTCTGAGTTTGAAAATTAAAAAAACTCAGAATTTTGGGTTAGACACGGAAAAATACCACCCATGTGAATTAGTAACAAAAAAACATGTTTGACAAAAATTAAGGACTTTAAGGGCCCTTAATTAAGGACCTACTTAAATTAAGTAGTTTTTAAGGACTGTGCGAACCATGTAGATGTTCAACATCTTGCACTACTATGTTCTTGTGAAATAACCTCTTTTCGGTTACACCAGGATACTGGGTTATCGTTCTTCCAGCGACATGCACAAGCTACACTGTGACTAATATAATTAACCTGGTCACCACCACATGAGGGATTTGTATGTTTCATTTTATTTGTATTATTCATTATTTAAGTGATTGTAAATTAATTACAAGAGTAAATGCATCTTTAAATGACTTTTTCCCCCTAAAATGTGAAGCTTTTAAAATGAACTAAACAAAAATTGTTAATTTGAAAATTAAAACATTGAAAGTAAAGGGGTGGGGGGGAATTAAACTATCTACAAGATTTGCGGTGAAATTTAGGTACACTATCTATAAATAAATATTTAAATAATGGAAGGTAAATGAATAAAATTGTCCTTTCAATACCTTAGTTTTTACTTTACAATCTTCCAATTCTTTTTGAACTGATTGCAACTGCTTTTCGCAATCTTTTGCTTCTTTTTCAAATCTATTTTTACCTGTAGTCAAAAGTTCTTCTTCCTGGCTACGATCGTGTATTAAAGCCTGAAAAGAAAAAAAAACATGTTGCTACAAAATTGCATTATAAATGAAAGATTATAAGCAATACTTATAGTCAGTTAAAATAATAATTTATGGATACTACACAAAATTATACAAGTTCAACAAGCATAATAATAATAATAATTAAACATGTTCTCTGGAAGCAGATGGTTAAAAAAAAAGCTAAATTTTTTAAATTACTTCTTTTGTAGATAATTTTAAATTTTTTTTATGCTTCCTATTTCCCATTCCAATCTTTAATAAATCACATATTTATTTGCCCTTTAAATATTGTTTACAATCCAATAACCAACGTGCTTTGCTATTGCTTTTCCCTCCAGTAGTAACGTATATAACAAATCTACAAAAATGAAACTGAAAATGCTCACAGGCATGCATTTTTTATTCTTCTAATTCTTATTCAAAACTAAAACGAAATATTGACAACTGAATTACTCAGAATAGAGGGCATAACAGACGATAATTGCAGTTTTAAGGATCCAAATTTGAAAATTTCTCTGATTTTTTTTGTGAAATTTTTAGATGTTCCATGACATTTCCAGAATGAAAAAATTCTATGATAATTCCCGGTTATCTTGCCACTCTTATCTTGTTAATCGATTTCAATATTATATAGCAATACACTAAACTTAACAATAGAGATGGAAATCAAAATAACACACTCAAAACTGCAAAAGAAAGAAATACGTTGGCAGATTTCCTTGACAAAAAACTCATTTTCAGTTTCTAACAGAACTCATCTGATTAATAAAAGTGACATTAGAAAGAAAAAATAATATACTCTCTAAAAATATATGTGTAACACTTTTCTATTCTTAGCTAATAATTTGTCCAATTCTTATTTTTTCCCTTTTAAATAATTTCTGTAATTCTTTTATTGAAAAAACAGATAACTTTGGACACTCACGGATAACCTTGAACCACAGGGTTGGAAACCACTTATTTCAACTTACCCCTAACTCACCGAACTTCTCCTTTTCATCACCAAGCAGTTTTATATGCTCATCCACATCTCCAGCAATATTGCCCAGCTTTGACGAATAGTTGATTACTTCATCCTGACAGCTCTCGATTTCAATCTGTTTACTCTCGTAATCCAGCTTCAGAGCTTGCAAAGCCTCTTCCTGAAACAAGTAAAAACAAGGTTACTGTAAACGATAAACATTGTGAAGCCAAAAATAAGGGTGGCAACAACATCCTGGAAAAGAAGTTCCCTGATGGTGTCCCAAAAATTTCCCTGATTTTACAACTACATTAAGAAATGTTGCAACACATGCTTTGTATAGAAACAAAGTATCCACACTACAATGATCCAATAAATATATTGCATTGTAAATGAAAATTATAAGCAATACTTATTGACAATTAAAATAATAATGTATGGATACAACACAAAGTATACAATTTTGATAGGCATAATACTAATTAAACATGTTCTCTGGAAGCAGATAATGCAAAAAAAGCAAGTTTTTTCAAATTATTTCTTTTGTAGATAATTTTAAATGTTTTATATGATTCATATTTCTTATTCCAATTTTCAATAAATCACATATTCATTAGCCCCTCACATGTTGCTTACAATTCAAGGTCCAACACACTTGGTCCAACACACTTTGCTTTTGCTTCTCCCTCCAGCAGTGGTTGACATTTTTACAAAAATAAAACTGAAAATATGAAATTGCACATAACCATGCTTTTTTTTAAATTCTTTTTCAGAACTAAAAGGAAATATTGACAACTAAATTACCCGGAAAAGAGAGCATAATAGATGATAATTGGTGTTTTAGCGATGCCAATTTGAAAATTTCCCTGATTTTTTGTGAAATTTAAAAAAATTCCCTGACTTTTTCAGAATGAAACATTTACATGATAATTCGCTAATTTCCTAGTTTTCCAGGTTATGTTATCAGAAAAATTAAATTTCAATAATTTTTTATTTTATTGTAATTTTAGGTGATGAATTTATGTCTATGGATTGTTATGGTCATTTTCTATAGATTTGCTGACATATTTTATAATTATTATGAATATTATATTTTAAATATACATTGACAAAAAACATTTGTCATCTGATTTCTGCTAATTCTAAATGGGAAATTTATTTATAAAAGTTACATAAATTTTTGATAAAAAATTTTCATGAATAATCCAGATGGGCTTAATTAATAATTTTAATGACAATAAAAGAATAATCTTGATAGTTGTTTTGAAAGTGTTGTCCTTTTATTACATTACCACACTGGATAACAAATTTAAGAAAATACTATAAATATTTTATTAACTATTTTGATACATGATTGAAGATTATTGGTAAATTTCAAAGGATATTTAAACTCTACAAGTTTGTTTGGGAAAAGTAGAATTTAATTATCCATACTGTATTCTAAAACTTCACATGGTGAGGTTTACATATTTTAAAATTGTCAATTACATTAAAAAAAATTCGTTTTAAAAAAGATTTGTTTTAAGTTTTACACCCAGTTTTTTTTTCCTGATGTGCATTATACAAGACTAATAAAAAATTAGAGAAAGAAATGGGAAGTGTTTATTTGTCACCATGTTCTTACTAGTAATAAATGAATAAGTACACATGGGATGGATCAAACAAGAAAGTAGCTTAAATGTTATTCTCATGGTAACTGATAACTGCATTATTTATCTGAAAACAGTCATTTAATAAAACTGAATGAAAGATTTTTTTTTCACACTATATTAATCTCTATGTCTTTTACTTCAGTTATCACTCATGAACAGCAGTTCAATATAACTTGTAGAATTTCAATTAATCAACCAAATTACACATGAAAAGGGTAATATAGAAATCAGAAAATTTAATTGCTTAGTAACTTACTAAGCAATATACATCTTCAGTTTCTTTAACACATTCCAAATCTTTCAATTTCTCTTGATTGTCTTTCTGCATCGAGGACAAGTGAACCATTTGATTGGTGAGCCTTTTCACTTCCCTGGGTATTGCTTCAGAGTAATTTTGCTTTTGAACTTTCTCTTGCTCCTTAACTCTGTGCTGTGCTTTCAGTTTGTTCAGTTCTTCTGCTAGTTGGCTAAGAAAGGAAAATATAACAGAAAACAAAACTGAGAATAAGCACATACAGGATCATTATGCTATAAATATATATAGAACAGAAGACATCTGGGCATAATAAAATAATAGAAGCTTGATTATCATAAATAAATAAGCAGTGTTCCCTCTAGGCTTTTTTTGAAGGGCGGCCCGCCCCTTTTTCATCTCGATAGCGCCCTTATGCCCTTTTAAAAAATGCTGCCTTCCTTTAAAATAATTCCGCCCCTCTTGCTCTTTTCATTCAAGCACAAGCGTCCTGCTTCTGTGGCCGTCTTTAAAAAGAGGCATAATTAAAGGGGAATTAAGTGAATTATGACAGTAGAAAAACAAACTTTTTTTTAACTAAGCGCGTTGCACAATCGTGATGATTCCATGGTAATTTCGAACACAGGGCATTCCCCAAATCTTATTGTTTGCCTATGCCCGCATATGAAATGACAAGCTTTTGTTTGGGTGTGTGTGTTTTTTAAATAGAAGATGGTTTGGGGCAAGGTTACCAGGTTACGCATTTTATTAAAAAATTTTGGATTCAAGTAGCCTTTTCATCAATTTCGTAAGGATAGTCCGATTAAGACTACTTGTCAGCTTGGTTTTTAGCCCTTAGCGAAAACATTAATTTTTAAATATCAAATTTTGGATTTTAAGTAGTACCTTCATAAAGGGACATCAGTTTTGTACGGGTATTTCCTGCCCCGAACGGTTGCCAATAGTCCAATACGCAGCTCTAGCACGATGTCAACCAACAAATAAGAGCTTTTTTTTTGTTTGGTTGACGAATTAACGGCGCAGTAGAGCTGCGCAGTGGGCAATTGACAGTGGTTCTGGATCTACCCCGGAATTAAAAGACGGAGAACACTGCTTCGTAATTTTGAACCACGGTCATATGACGAGGACCATATCTCAGGTGCTACACTCATGCTAAAAATTTAGTACCCATTCCTTCGGGCACGTGTCCGATGTGTCGACGGGTAGCCACGCCCACCCCGATTTTTTTTTTAAGTGCCCTTTTAAAAACAAAAAGTGCCTTTTCCAAAACGGGGTGCCCTTTTATTGCTAACAGTAATTTGCCCCTTTTTATTTCTAGAGTAAACACTGAAATATGCACAAGTGCTATTGCCAAATCTTGGCCATCATAATGCACCAGGGGCTTCTAAGTAAAATTTTACAAATGATCAATTATGAACACAACATAAAAAAAAAAGAAATTGCTAGAAACAATTTGATTTTTTAAAATGTATTAAAAAATTCTAATATATTTTTTACTTGTAATTCATTTTAAAAATCTTTATACAAAACACGTTTTTTTTTAAATTACTTTTTATATATCTTACACTCAATTCGATTCTATATTCACAATATTACAATTCATACACGAGTGATTTTTAAAAAAAAAAACTTCTGCAGTAATCTTGTTTAAATTTATAATTCATATGTTTAACTATAAACTTAAACATGACATTGGATAATGAATTTGCTACGAATTCGTAAAAAAGTACATTATATAAGAAGAAAGTCATTTTTTACATGAAACCAGGGTTGCTACTGGAAACGGTTATCTTAATGTTACTATTTTAAAAATTAAGATTATAATTCACTGACTTTTCTAGAGAGTTGTTAAAATTTCAGAATGAGAATTAAATGAAAAGCAACAGATGTTTTAAAGATTAATGTAGTGACCCGTAAAAATCTGCAAATAATAATTTATCAAAGTATATTTCGAAATACTGCTTTTTTTTTAAACAAGTAAATAACTATTATTTCTTATAAATAATATTTTTAATTATCGGAAATTGAAATAATGATATTTTATACCTGTTATTAAAATATATCCCATTACTGCTCACTCAGTAAGAGGATTAAGTTAGTAAAATCCCTTTGGGAAGTAAAAGAAGTAGTTTTTAACAGACTCTGGAATTCCCTGTGTCCCATTAATAATAAAGAACTAAATGACTGGCAAGCATACACTTTTGTTTAGTCTAAATCTGTTATGGAATTTAAAAAATTACAAAGTGAAGATATCCTTAAATCCATTACCCAACCAATAGTATCTTTTTTGTGTAGTTTTACAATTTGCCCATTTTTAATTTATGATTGCTCAATTAAGCGATGACTGCCATTAGAACAGGACCTTGGTAAGGTTAATTTTGTATTGCTAGGTTTGGTTTGGGTGATTAATATCGCAATAGAGCTGCACATTGGGCCATTGGCAACGGTTCGGGGCCAATCTCGAAAGACACAGGAACAATGCCTTGTATTTTTTAGCTATGGTCAGATGACGAGGACACTTGTATTAGATAAAAAAAACTCGTCTTATAGAACATTGCATTAAGAATATTAAAATACAAATACAACATTTAAATACGGAATAAAAAGCCATGCAATTTGGACATGTTTCGGGAGATACATCTCCCTTCATCAGGGACATCATATTGTATTGCTAGGACAGAACAAGTTGCCTAAGCTTTATTACAAGTAGAAGGGGTCTCTAAATTTATGAAAATCTTCCCATTTTGAATTTCTGATCTAAACAGTGAATAAAATTTGGACACAAGTATGTCCAAGTATAATAAGTGAATCAAATGTTAAGTACATAATCACATTAGACCAGCAAGAGAAACTATCTTATTAAACAACGTACTTGATATCACATTGTTGTACAGAACTCAGTATAGTACCGTTATTCGGATTTGTTTCCGAATAGTATCTGTAAGGATTTAAACAAATTTGATCACGGTTCATGATATAAGCTGCACTACAATTCTTTGGTGGATTGGACATCATGAGGTTTTGTCCAGTGTTTGTATCTGTAATTAGAATCTTGTTTTCAATTTTGGCCTGAAAAAAAAAATGGCTTTCAATATCAATCTTATTTAATTAACACACTGTAAATTGAAACAACCAAAATATCAATTGGCCAATTTGCTTGGTTCCTGTTTAATAGGTTGTCAATATAATAAGTTTGTTGTCATTCAACTTAACATTATAGCCAAAATAAGTTGCAAAATTTAAGAGCTCTTATCTTGGAATTGTGTGTTTGGATTTATACTACATGGCAATGAACACACCCACATCTTTTGTTTTTAATTAAAATATTAATTACATTGCAAGATTTATCTCATAATCTCTAATTTTTTAATTGCAGCTAAATTCACTACACATTACCAGGGCTGCCACTGAGTTGTACCTTTGAAAATAGTAGCTTTAGTATCCTTAGACATCAAAAATAGTAGCCTAAATAGTTTCCTATGCATATATTTAGCAAAGATTACTAAAAAAAGTAGTGAATTGCGACAAACATTAAGCAAATTGTGACAAATGCATATTACTAAATGCAAGTAATATTACAAATTGATAGTTTTTATTTTTGTCACTGTTTTTAGACAATTCTAAATATGTACTTTATACTCATTTTCTTAAATATATTGCATAAATTATAAAATGTATATATTCACTAGATATAAAGAAACTCCATTTTTAAACCGCACAACAATAGTACTGTTTTGTAAAAGTGCATTTTTGCACCAATATTTGCCTTTTTAAAAAAATTAACGTACATAAAAATACCCAAAGAACATAAGCCTACTTTTAAAGAAACATAATAGAATATGACTGAAGGCAATGGTTACAAAAATACTGCATTCACAAAATTGTCAGATTTTTTTTGCTGAGCTTGGTAGTAATAAACATTTGTTTATAACAAATAGCTTACTAAACCAAAGAATAGTTTAATAAAAAACGGGAAAATAAAGACAATTTTTAAAAATTTTGAAAAGGAAAAAAACCCCTTCAAAATTGAAACAAATCACTTCTATAATTGCAGTCTTTTAACCAAATTTAGTAGTAATGATAAGTGATTTATATCCCGAAACTTCTTAATTGCATTCGTATTAAAAATAGGAGTAAAATTATCAACCAAAAAAAATACACCCAAAACTTTTGTCTACGTAATCACAAAACTAAAAATAATTTTTTTTCCTTAAACTCTGAATAATTTATTAAGTTTTATAAAGATATCTACTTAATTCCATCAAAGTTTACACAAATAGTTCTGGGAACAGTTGAGGGTTGCATCAAATACTTCTAAGTATGAAACTTTTTGTTGAACCAATGCATAATTCGATTTCTATGCTAACGTTAATACATAGGCCCCACAACAACAAAACATATACATGTTGATCTTAATGACTTCAAGCAACATTCATGCCAAATTGGAAGAAAATCAAACAACACATTTGGACATAAATGAGTAACAAGCAAATTTACAAACAGACGAAATGTGAGGGGTCAAGTTAAAACAGAGACCTAAAATTCTCAAAGCAAAGAAATTTCAACTCTAAAATGCCCATTATTTTGCCAAGCTTGTATAGGATATTAGTTTCTGATAATCAGATATAAAGTTCTTTGAAGGTTTAACTAATTTTACCAGCTAACTTATGCAAAATCCCTAGAAATTTCAAAATTTCCATTTTTAAAATCAAGGATATAATAAAAATATATAAACGTTTAAAAAAAATGTAATTCAATTGGAGTTTGAATACCAACCCAACCAAACCAAACAAAAGAAAACGAAAAGAAATTATTAAAAAAAAAAAAAAAATATTACTGATATAGTCCTAAATTTTAATTTCGTGAATTAAACTACATTTTCGAAAAATCTAAAGCAATTTTGATAAGTAGTGCAAAACAAATCGTGATAAAACAGGAAATAATGAAATATATGAATTTATATATCAGATGCAAAAGGAATGAATGCCTTGAAACGGAGATCTCAGCAGATTGCGTTTTGCGAATTTCTACAATTTCAGGGTTTCCATGCATTAAAAAAATCATCAAAAGAGCGCCAATTGAAAGTTGCATTCGGTAGATGTGCCGAAATTATAGTTATAATCATTTCAACTTCCGGGAGATATCATCCCCGTTTGACTAAGATCGCAAATATTTCTAGATGTGAAAGATATTAAATTTTTGTGAATTATCCAAGTTTTTTTAGATTGAACATCGATTTTTCATAAAACAATAACCGAACTGAAGCAAGTCGCGTATAGTGAATATCTACAATGCCAGAGTTTTCATGAGCGAAATTTTTTTTAACACAGCGCTATTATACAGCGAAAGACATTGAACCATCAACTTTTTTCGATATAAATGTGGTTTTGTAGCAAGTTGGAACAGGATAATAACAATATTTTTGTTTAAAATTGCGATGCACTGCACCGGGAAACGAAATCGCCGCAATACAGCTCGAAAATCCCTAGCTGTTTTATGCAATTATTTTAACTAACATGCATACAGGCTACACATTTAAATAAAAATTTTAACTACAAAATTTTTGAAATATACGCGAGTATATTTGGTTATTTTTTAGAATTAAAAAAAAAAAAAACTGATACATTTATTAAATTGATAGTAATAAAAAAAGGAAAACCTTGGAACCTCGGAAGATTTTCATTCCCGAGGTGTATCTAAACGTTCTTTGCTTCGCGAAGTGAGTTCTAGAAGTAACACACGTAACCTAAACGCAAATTGCTCTAAAAGGTAAAGAAAGCAATGTCTATTGGCGATAAATCATGCTTGGCAAGTATTATTTACTTGTAAACACCTTCTACAACGTTTAATGGTGTCGATTCTTCGACTGTTTGTCCTTTAGAATCGCCAAATTGCAGTACATTGGCGTCGTATGGAACAGCCAATCAGATTACGTGACGCTTCAAAATTAGTTAAATGATGCGTGATTCTGGGAAATATTAGTTGAAAATCTGTGCTGTTAAAACAAGTTACAAAAAAATAGTCGCCAAAAGCTAAAAAAAGTAGAGGGTTTTGATGAAAATAGTCGCTTTTGGTACTATTTTAATAAAAATAGTCGCTGAATCTTAAAAATAGTCGCTGTAGTCGCCTTTGGCAGCCCCGCATTACGCAAAATTTGTCTTGTAGTTTAATTAACTAAATCAACAGAACACATCTTGCCAACACTTTGAGTAAGCGTTAAGGCTCAATTCACTAAAACCTGAGACTCCAAACTGATGTGTGTATACCTAATGCAGGTTTCATACTCATTTTCCGAAAATAAAAATAAGGAGTTTCTAAGTACCTTAAAAGCAATTTATAAGGACTTTATTTTTAATGCAAAGAAAATTGTATACATTTGTAACGAAAAGCTAGCTCTAAAGTCGCAAATAGACTTCTTAGAAAAAAAATATTTTTAATAATTGAATATAAAAGAGGAAAATAGGTACAATCAGCTAAAAGCTATTGGGTGCAAAGAAGCCATGGGTTTTCTATGCAGATAAAAAATGGTGTTTAATTCACTTAAGAAAAAAAATTTTAATACAAGTTTAGTAAAATTTAAATGGTAGTACATTTTAAGGACAATCCAAGAGCCTTCGGTAACTTGGAAGTTTCTAAGTACTTAATAAAAGCCCTTTTGAACGTTAAACATAAATAAAGAGTTTCTAAGAAAGCTTTGAGAGGGATACTGTATGAGCATTGTAATAATATAATAACAGCTGAATTCTAAGTGGCAAAAAATCCAATATAAAACTACATTTACAGATAATTCAAATTCACAAAATATTTAAAACAATGGCAGGATATAAAATAAACTAACCTGATCAATTAATGCATTGGCTACTTGAATATCTGTGATCTTCAGCATGTCCAATACAGTAGGCAAATTAGTTTGAGCTTTATGTTGTGAGACATCATATACCTATTGGGGAAATATACACATGGTATATTATTTATAAAAAAAAATACTTTTACTTCTTGGCAACATTTTATAACAATATTGACTTGCGTTTCAAATGGAAAATATTATAAAAGCTTAGATAAAAGTTAAAAATTTATTTTAAAAAATAATATATTTTTTTAATTACAGTTCTTGGGTGAAAATTATTGATGTTGGAGTTTATGTATAAAGTTTCACTTCTCCTGTATACGGAGCAGTAGGATACTTTTATGCATACGCTCTTTGTTGTAATATTGCAGAAATAAGTTAACTGTAGTTCAACCATTTCATTCTATATTCTTATTGATACTTAGGATGGCATAGCAATGTTGCAATAATCATTTATAAACATATTTTTCACACATGAAAAGAAATCTTATTTGTAGAAAACTGCAAAAATTAGACAAAATAACTTTTGAAAGTAATTAAAAAACAACTAGATTTACATTGTCTCTATTTCAAAAATGGAACTTCTGGGTTGCCACTGAATATTAAGATGAAAATTCTTTGACTTTTCTGGATGATTAAAAAAAATTCCATACCAAGAATTAGGCTATTTTCTCACATATTAATATTGAAGCCTGCAAAAAGGAAGTCTTTGTAAATAATAACATATTTAAGTACGTAAAATCAAGAATAATTTTTAGGATGAAAAAAATACAACCATGATTTATTATAAAAGGAATAAAACAGGCACATATTAATCTAACATTCACATCCAAATGAGAAAAACTGGTAAATTACCAGACTACCAAGTAAGATTATCACGTGCTACTTATCAATAAGACATAAGTCTAAAATAGCTAATGTAAATAAGATTTATTACTGTAAATTATACATAATATCAAAACAGACCAGGGCGAGTCTTTGCAGGCGCTGGGATCCTCCAAGAACGGATCAACAACAAAGAACACATGGAACCTCTTCACTGGAGCTATTTCCATAAGGGATCTTCAAGCAATCCGAACCTCGGTGAATCGCGAGGCACTCGCACACTAAACTCCACACTACTTCACTGCACTGACGAGAGATGTGAACGATCCCGTTTATATATTCCTTTACGCATGCACACTGGTTGGCTGTCGAAATGAGCATACAAGATCGTCTTCTTAATCTGAAACAGCGCCGAAACCAACCAACCAGGCCACGCAAAACCTAAACTAAGCGATGGGAAAGACAGAACCGTCACAAGTTGGTAATTTGAGCCTGAAAAAGTTTATAAAAATCCATATTTGACCTGCCAATTTTAAGGCTTGTCCCCCCGCCAGCACTGACCCTGCATATACTGCAACATCCTTAACAGTCGTTCAACTTACCGCGTCACTGTAAGGACAGACTATAGTGGATGGCAGCTTTCTGCAATGCCTCCTCATGATATCCTTCAGGAGCCGGTCGTCTTGGAGATTGTCCACGCAATAACTGCACAGGAGGCCTCTCCCGATACACTTCTCAATGGCCGGACTCCACTTTGGATCTTTAACCTCAAGGTATCTGCCTGAAGAACCGAGAAGAGCAACTGAATTCATACACATTCTAAGGTAAGTTTATAATGATTATTAAACATCCCCAAAACGGTTGGTTTAAAAACGTTGCACTAAAGCTGCACATTGGTCTATTGACAATGTTTTTTAACGAATGGTTAGATATGAGGACAACACCTAAACTGGCACCTGGCAGACCATGTATCCAATATCTTTAATAAGAACAGGCATCAAGACATTGGTCCACAGTGCACCAGTTTCTTACGCAAGATTGCCACTCAACATTTTGATTAAAATTCCCTCATTATTCCAAGTTTTTGCAGAAAATTAACTCGCAATCCTCTTACTGCTGGCCGACTACTAGATTACTAGGCCACCGGACCCCTATCTCCCAAACGAATTTTATGAATTTGTAACCTTAAATGATATTGCTATTAAAACACTAAAGGCTAATGTGTTTATTAGACACATGATTGGCTAAACAAAAAACATTAGGTGATATTTTATTTTCATGGTGACTGACGAGTGCATTACAGAGTTCGGGGCAAATCAGTCATTCAATAAAATGAAATTGGCAGATTTCCGCTAACTTTTCTAAAGTATAAAAAGCATTCTACCTTGGTTGCATTGCACCAATAGTAGTGTTGTGTTTGTCTGGAGAGAGCAATTACTAACTTTACATAATGAATGTTGCATGTTATTTTAAAATTAATGTTTTGAAAATACAGAGAAATTAGACTTAAGTACCGGACCTATAAACAAAAGCTTTCCCTAGCTTGGTATCGTAAATTAAAAAAAAAAAATTGTGATTGAAATTATATTTACAGAGGTATAATCTGTAGAAACTTGTAATTTGTTAGTTTAATTTTATATCGTTAAGTTAAAGGTCTTTAATAGATAGTTGCATCAGAAATATGTTGCATTTGTACGATTGTCAATCCTTAACAGATGCATCACTAACTTGATGAATACAATGGATAGATAACAAACTATGTTAGATACCAGAAATATTAAATTTTTTTTAACTGCAAAGTGCACCTAATATTAGAACTCAATTTTTATAAATATATTTTCCAATTTTAATAGCTTAGTTTTTTTAAGGTAGACTTATAAAATCTTAACTATAATTTAATTGGTTGCTTTTTATATATGAATTAAATCTATAAAATGTTAAAGCATAAAAAATTAACAATAACTTCATTGTAATAAATTTGATCAAAGTTTTCTTGTGAACTAATTTATATATATCTTACATAAACTTATTAATTATTTAACAGCATAAAAACTGGTCCTAACAAATATAAAATTTTACAAAACAAGGGGAAAAAATCCGAGTTTCTACATTTACAATACTTGTCAAGTCCTTTCAATGACTTAATAAGTAGAATGTAAGTATTTTTTTTCCTTGTTAAGATCTCATTCAATAAATTATGTGTATAATTGCACGATTTACATTTCTTTAGGTTCCAGGTAATGCTTAACAAGGACTTTTACGGACCCATTTAAACTAGAACAACTTATACAAGCTATAAATAAATAAGAAATATTATTTACCTATGGGACCTATAGGGAGTTTCTTAAATTCATTTTTCCTTATTAAGATATCATTCAATAAATTCTGTGTATAGCCTCCAAAAACATTCACTTTATTTTGCAATGCCATTTCTGCACGCTTTATATTTTCTTCAGTTTTCCTTAGGTTCCAGGAAATGCTATTCATTTCGGCACTGCAAACAAAATTGGAGTGAATTAGTAATTAACCAATATCTAATATCCCTATTTTTATTAATTTTTTTAGGAAAAACTTTAAACGAGGCAAAAGAAATCCCTACCAATCAACTAAAGACTGTTCATTGATTTTTCATTGAATTTTGTTTAAATGGCTGAGCAAATCTTTGCCACATTTTATTTGTACGCAACACTAAACCTGAAGTAGGACTTCTATGACATTTTATCATGCAAGTATTAAAAGAAAGAGATTTATAAAAATAAGTTATTTTTAAATACTTTTCACTCAATGTCTGTTATTGTCATAGTTGTAAACTATGACAATTTAGAGCCATTCAAAATAGGAAACATTGCCTACACTCTCAAAATACAGTCTAGACAAGCTTCTAGAATGGATCTGGGATTGTTTGATATGAAAACTTGAAGATCAGCGACATTTAAAATTTAGAAGACAAAATTGAGAATATTTTCAATATCTCGATCACAAAGCCGAATACTCAGTGCTGTTTTAGGTTAATAAAAATTTCAATATTTAACAACATAAAAAGTCAGCACATATCGTCTGAACATAAAAAAAAAACTAATTTTCTTAACTTTTCCTCGATTGTTTTAAAAAAATTCTCTGACTTTTCAGATTTTTTAAGTTTATAGGTTTGTAACGACCCTGCAAATTAAAAAAAAATCCAGGAGTTTCTAGGGCCTTGGAAAAAAAATATCACTTTCCAGGAAGTGTATGAACGCTGTAAACAGGGAATCAACATTTATATGCTTACTACAGAAAATAGTATAATTATTACTCCTAGAATATTATAAAATAATTGTTAATAAAATATAAAAGTAATTAAATATGAAAAATACTGAATTTGGGGATTTTACGCGGAAAATCTGCAATTTTAAAGTAGAGGTGGACCCCCTAAACATGTTTGGGAAACGAAAAGATTTCATGTCAACTTTTTACGGGTAATGGAAAATATTCAGATTGAGGACAAAGTGACTTGTTTCTAGAAGGGCGTTTGATACACCCTAATATATATATATACATATTATATGTTTATTTTATATTCCTTAGGAAACGTACACCTTCGAGACCTTTACAAAACAGAATATTTTTGTCGAAGTCTTTACAAAGAGAATATCCTTTCAATCAAACTTATTATCGATTTAACAATTTTCCTCCAAGGCAGTACAAACGTTACCCATATTTCTTAATTTACAAAAGTAAAAGTTTCAATGCAGAGCACAAAGCATGTTGGATGGGCAAACTGTTATAAGCGATTAAAATTTGTCGTGAGCAGAAAATACCTACTGGAATAATAACTTCAAAACAACAGATTGCCAAATTTCTTGACTTTGACAACTCTCATCTACAGCACCTGGTGGATAACCTGTGATTCTGCCATAAACGCTCCTTAGAATTACCTACAAATGCTTTGTTCTCTTGTATATATATATACCAGGTTGTCCATTCCATCATTTCTGAGACTGCAATCAGCGCCTTTTAAAACCACTACTGATATCTTACAGAAGAGATGGTGCCACTTGCCCTTTGGAACAACGTCCCACAACAAGAACGAAAAGCTATTATACTAATGCAATACTAGCTAGAAAACCAAATTTCACCGATACTGTTTTTAAATTGCATGGTAGGTATGGCATGGATTTTGGAAAATCTAAACTTTTCAACAATCTCACTGCAAGTACAATTTTCTGATTTAGTTGGAGGGGATTCTTGGTTTTTATTATTTTATCTGCTTGAACTAGACTCAAATTTTTTATTAGAAGATGTTTCAGAATGATCAAGTTCTGCATCCTACACTACATCAGTTGAAAGCATTGAATGCTGTTAACGACTGTGGAGAACGAGGGGTCAAGCTAAGTACCGATTTCATAGAATCAGCAAAATAAGAAGATCTTGGTTTTTGTTCTGCTGGTCGCCGAACAAGATCGACAAAAACAGAGAAATCTGCGAGTATGACCGAAATTGACTTAATCTTAAATTGAGTGTACTTGTATGAATTAAATTAAATTTAGTAGTATATGATTATATATTCTTTTAGTATGTCACAAAACAATCTTAATTGCATTATTTTATTAGAATATACATTAAGTATTGTTTTTTATTTATGATGCTTTGTTTTACAGAATTTTTATTGCACATTCCTGAAGTCGGTGGACCACATAGATGTTATTTAATTCTTACCGAAGTTTATGCATCTTATATCTTTAGCATTTTGAACAAAAATAACATAGGGACAGACAATTTCCATGAAATTTTTAAATACGTGGGGCGTTTGATGCACCCTAACATAGGTAGGTGCCATTATCATGATTTCCTCAAAGTGTCTTTATGTAAAGTGATTTTCAGGGCATTCTGAGAATTATAAAATGATTAATAGTCAGGAACTGTTATTTTCATACCTGCTTAAAAATTAAAGTTAACCGAGTATCAAAAATCTCCATTGTAAGAAAGTAATATCATATACTAACACCAAATTGTCCATGTGGTGGTTCACTTGGCCTTGCTCTTCCATTTTTGAGGCTCTGCTCTTGTTTAAGTTATTTAATTCAAAGGCGATTTTTTTATTATGTTCTTGCAGTTGCTTAATTTCTTCTTGCCTTCTTTTTTCATCCTCTTCAACATCAATCTGCGATCTAAAAAAATTCAAAGAAAGGATTAAAAAAACATACAAGTTACTAACCCTTAATGCTCAGTAGGCTCTATTGTGCTACAAAATGTTAATTAATGCTATAAAAATCGGAAGGCTTCATTGAGTAACAATTTCTGTTGTCTCTTATATACAGAGATAAATGAATAATTTTTCGAATGTAAAATTGCTACATATGGTATAGATGTATGTACCCGACATCTCCCGAAGGATATATACGAAAATTACTACATATGAAAGTTTAAGACCCCCGCGATAAAATACCAATGATTGTCGTCAAACAGCTAACAGTGAAGAGAATCAATACAAAAAATATGCTTGGGACTTAAAGAGTTAGGCACAACCCCTCAATCTGTTGATCAATATTATAATAATGTCTTGAGCATTAAAAGAAGAAGTATGGTACGAGATATCTGAACCTTTATTACCTACGAAAAATGCAACGTGTCAAAAAATATTTCTATGAATTTCATTTTCAAATTCTACAATTCTCTGCATTGAGTTAAATTTGACATTGAGATTATTATTGTTAAATTTACACAAGAAAAGTGAAATTTAAATGATTTTTTTGGCAATTTGTATGCATATTTCACTATTTAAAATTTTTAAGTTAAATTTCCGTAGGTGTCTGCAAAAATAAAGGGTTGCTTCCTAAGAGATATTTACAAAAAAAAATTGCTTGCAATATAATGTGTTAGAATGGTGCTTTACAAATCAGTATGTGTTTTGGATTAAACATGTTAAAAAATAATATTCAAGTTATCATGCAATGGTATTAGTTACAATTATAATTAGTGAATTGAAATTAAGAATGAACTTTTCTTAAGCAATATTGATCCAAAATTAAATCTGAGTAACTGTAAAATGGTTGCTGAATTTAAAGATTTTTTTTTTTTTTGAGAAACTAATTATTTTATTTCAACCTGTTTTGAGAACAATCAAGCAGTGGTTTTAAAATCAACTAATTTAAATTTGGAATTGTGTTTTAGAGTTAAAAACAGCTATCTTAGTGTTGAAGAATTTTTGTTTTTAGAAAAACTAATTATTTCATTGCAATCTGTTTTGAAAACAATCAAGCAGTGGTTTTAAAATCAACTAATTTTTAATTGTGTGTTAGAGTTAAAAAGAGCTATCCTATAGTTGATAAGCAGCAATAATCCTGGTACCCGGCATCCTAAAATTGTTCAATCGGAAAAATCTAATAACACTACAATTGGTGTAATAATACGTGCTTATAGAAAAATAAAGCCTTTGCAGCGCCTGGAGTCAACCCCACAAGAGTTCATTCAACCTATCTTTCTCTTCCATACAATTCCGGGAAAGAATTTCCACTTCAACCAGGAAAAATATCTCAAACCAATGAGAGAGCTCCAACGCAGGAGGCCCACCAGGGGACGGGCCGAATGCGAATAACCCTGACGGAGAGAAAGACATTCCCAGCAACCCAGCCATAGTAACAACACCAGCAATCTCTCATGCTGCTCAACCTAACTGTAATTCCATAGATAACCATTAAATGTAAATTCTCAACTTCTATAATTACATCATTAAATCTAAGTTGTTTCCTAAATACTATGGCTATCATTAATTTGTCCATCACATTTAAATTTAACCTTCTGATCTATTGGAGTCTCACCCAACGTGACCTCACCCAACAAAACTACGCCGCCGCACCTTCTTTGAATGAATACATTTAGCTTGGTACTTCATTTGGAAAAAAATATTTTAAGAACAATCACCAGTGGGAATCATAAGAACTAGGAGGCTCCGCCCACTGCTCCGCTAACGCTCCGCCAACCCCCGGAGGATTGCTGCGCAATCCTCATAGGTTTGCTCCGCAAACCACTTCTCGCTTCGCTCGCTAAAAGGTTGGACACAATAACAATGTGTCCTAGTAACAATACTTTTTTTAATTATATTACCAAAAACTTTAAACGTTGAAACTAAATTTAAATTATAATTCATCTTGGCATCAATAAATTTTTTCGCCATGTAAATCAATATAAAATCATTTAATTTCTTATAAAATACAAATGAAAACAATGGAACCACTGGCAAGCCATTATTTATTATTTTATTTCTACCATTATTTATTATTTTCCACGTTATTTCCACACCTTTCCTGCGTTTTAGTTTAATTTTTAACATTATTGGTAGTTTGTTTTGGTATAATTGACGTTAAGCTTACCATAGTCTTGCCTACCAGAACTACTGTACGTAACTAAGTTAATACGTCATAAAAATTAAGGTCATAGAAATCTAGTTTTCAAAATTGCCAACAGATGGTGCCATGTCAACGTTCCGCTAATGTGTAAAGTTTAGAAAAGCGTTTTTCAAAACTTCTATTTTTAATTTAATACGGTTTATATTCTTCGTAATTTAAGCTGACATCAACAAAATAATTATTTACTAATGAATTGAAGGGGCTAATCGTCAAAATGGCTTACAGAATGGCAAAATAAAATACGGCCACAACAGAATTTCGTAAACAAACTAACCGTTGCCACTCAGCGTACAGAAAAACAGCGATTTTCAATCACCGCGTAAGAGAAATATATATAAAGATCTTCCCAGAGTAAACAAGTCTTCAGTTAAGTGCCTTTGTATACCTACTTTTGTTTGTTTTCTTTTATACGTTGCTCCAGATCCTTTATTTCATGGGTAATTTTTCTTTCTTCTTTTTTATGTAAATCGAGTGCACCCTAAAAACAAAAATAATCAAAATAAGTTATTGTAATGTTAAAGAACATAAATTTACATTAAAGAATAGTGGACTTGCTTAATTGTAACAATAATTGTATCCCCCTCCCCCATTTCTGAAACTATCCTGAGTAATGTAACTATAACTGTATTTCTTACCCTTTTAGAACAAAAGTTAGGAAGACAACTAGAGGGACCAATGTTGATGCCAGTGTTACTGGAAGTGGTATAAAAGCACATGCATTGAACCTGTTCCGCAATATTCCAATTAGTAAGTGTTTGTAATATTGCGTGTGCCATAGCTTCCCCACAGCCATGTAAAAATACCTAATATTTTTTTAACATTGTGTCTTGTAACAAGAATAGGGAGATGCCCAACTTTTCCATTTATTATATGTATGTAGTATGTGCTACTCTTAAATACAAGGTGGCAAAATCTTTCTGGAAAAAAGTTCCCTGTTATTTCCATGATGGTCACAAAAATTTCCCTGATTTTACAATTACATTAAGAAATGTTTGCAATACATGCTTTGTATAGAAACAAAGTATCCACGTTATGATCCACTAAATATATTGCATTATAAATGAAAAATTATAAGCAATACCTATTGACAGGCAAAATAATAATTTATGGATACAACACAAATTATGCAATAGCGAGAGGCATATTAGTAATTAAACGTGTTCTCAGGAAGCAATGCGAAAAAAGCGAATTATTTCTTTTGTAGATAATTTAAAATTTTTACATGCTAATTATTTCCTATTCCAATTTTCAATAAATACGCGTTGCTAAAAATGTAAGGTCCATTACACTTCGCTTTTCCCTCCAGCAGTGGTTCACGTTTTTACAAAAATAAAACAAAATATGAAAATGCGCATAACAATGTTTTTTTTTTTAATCTTTTTCAGAGCTAAAACGAAATATTGACAACTAAATTACTCAGAATAGAGGTCATAATAAACAATAATTGTCATTTTAATGATCCAAATTTTAAAATTTCCCTGATTTTTTGTGAAATTTTGAAAATTTCCCCGATATTTCCAGAATTAAAAATTTCCATGATAATTCCCGGTTTTCCAAGTTATGTTGCAACCCTGTAAATATATTTCAATCAACCTGCAATTTTTTTATACAGGCATGAGGCTTTTAGAGTGAGTACAAATATTTGAAGTCAGCACTTAAACATTAAAAAAAAAAAAGTTCATAGACCACTTTAATAAACACATACCGTATATACTCGCGTATAAGCCGAGAAATTTAAGTCAAAATTTTCATCAAAAAGTAGGAGGTTCAGCTTATACGCGGGTCAGTAAAATTTATAATATAATTTGCCTAAAATCGGAAAAGGAAAGAAATTGAAATGAAGCGGATTTTTCTAAAACGCGCCGATACATTTCCGAGATCGAGAATGTGCTGATTGAAGACCGTTCTGCGCATCCCGCTGCAATCGTGACGCAAAATTTAACTAGTCCCATAAATAATCAGTTTAACTTAATAAAAAGTATATATTTTGATAAATATTTAATTGGTTTGTAGAATTTATGAAACTAGTATACGTTACTTTAATAGAATTTTGGATTGAAGACTAAGAAGTTGACATCGTGCGTAGCGAATGACACCACTTTAAAGTCGATGTCTTTCTTGCTCGATTGCAATAATTAAACAAAATTTATTTCCACAATACAGATTTTATTCCTTGATAATATTATTTACAGATATTAATAGTTGTTTTATTAGTATTTTGGATAGAATTGTTTTTAAAGCGGTAAAATCGGGACGTTGCTAATCGGCGAATTCAAGTTCTACTTTCAAGTCATTTATTTCGTAATTAAAAACTAAATATTTTAATAAGAAGTATATATTCATCCATAAAATAGTAGTATTTCCTTCCGAGATGGATAAAAAAAAATACTCATCTATATTTAGCGATAGTAGTCCACAATGTTGACAGAAAATAGTTGACGTTTTTTAAGTTTTTAAATCTTTACAAAACGATGTTAAAGATTAGAAATTGCACATTTTGGTATTTAAGTATGAAGTTTAAAATATTTTATTTGATAATAAGGGAGATTTAATTTAATAAGTCCGATGGAGATTTGAAAGACACCAGAACATCGCGAGTGGTACATACTTTTAAGCCCGATGAATCGTCGCGAACTTCGAGGAAGGCCGTTTCGCCAGACACTTTCTTTAAACTTTTAATTTCTAAGCTTAAATATTTATTTTTCTAATTAAAATTTCACTCTCTTTTCGAGGATTTGCCGATTTTAATCGGAATTTTTCATGTACGAAAATACAACTCGGCTTATACGCGAGTTTCCGATTTTGGACAAAAAATCGTCCTAAAATTAGGGGGTCGGCTTATACGCGAGTATATACGGTATATATGTTACAAAACTAATCTACCTTAGTAATTCCTCAATTATACTTACAATATAAAATTAATTGGGTCTTGTTAACATGATTTTTTTAGGGGGGGGGGGGGGGGGGCAGCTTTTATATTAATCTGCTAAGTGGCAATATTCATTCAACTTAAAACAATTATTTTTATGTATTTGAAAACATTTTTATTTATATTCCTTTTTATTATATATATTTTTTATTAAGATGAGATGTGGTATTTATCTATACATATTTTCAATTACAATGGTGTTGTCATTACAAAGGTCCAAAAATGTGGATTGGATATAATATTAAGTGGGTGGACATTCAACTCATTATTGAACTAGACCCCATACTGCAGAGTTGACATCCAATATTTAGATCCAAATTCCAGATTTCCAACAAAAAAATTCCAAAGTGAGAAATACATAAAAAAAAAATTCAATATCAATATTGAAGTACATGTAAATATTAGCCAAAAGTATTTAAAATCTGTAAACCAGCATATGCATAAATTTATATAATCTTTAAGAAAGGGAAGTTATGTCATTGATGATAAAAGGAATATGAAAGCAACCTTTCACATAAATTTTTCAGAAAAATTCCCTAAGCTTTTGAGATACAGACAACTCTTGTTATCTCGAACTCGAAGGGAAGTGTATTAAAATTCGGGATATCGAAAATTCGAGTTATCGCAAATCCTATAAAAAAAGCTGTTTTGGTAAAAATAAATACAAGTATACTTACACTATTTCATTTTAAATTTCTATCCAAAATAGTTTGGTGGGTATTTCTATTTTTTCGGAATCAATTATATTTTTCAAATTCACGATTGCTGGAAATGTCTCTGATATTTCCATTTCCGGCCTCGATTCAATGAATGCACGCATAGATTTTATGGAAGATAGAGCCTCTTACAAAGTTATCATTGGAGGAGGTTCGGATTCTTCATTATCATTCTTCTTCTGAGAGCGATCTCTCATCAAATGCTGCTATAGAGAGTGCATTGCATTTTCGTTTTGTCGCCATTATTCACAGCGACAAATCAACACCACACGAAAGCCTAAACAAAAGTGAGAAGGGGTCGAGTTCGAGTGTCGTCTTCATATTTTTAGTGAGTAGCTTTCTGGACGGTCGGTATAATGTTGCAAGAAAGTGACTCACTTTACCGAAAACGCCACCTGGCTTGAGGGACGATAAATCATTAATATTCTTTGTTGGACTGACTGTGTTAAAGAGGAGGGGATACAGCTCAGGGAATCCAGTCTGGTGACATTCAAACAAAAGGGTGAGGCACAGGTAGGAATCCATTTTTATGTATCCCCTTTCAGTTACGCACAATAAGAAAGAGAACTGATAAGAAGAACGTGTCAATTACATATGTGCTAAAGGTTCTTCAAAATCTGCAATTTTAAGAGGAAAACAAAATTTTGAGCTGCGAGGAAACTTCGAGTTATCGAAAATAACAACGAAAAACTTTGAATAAAAGAGAGATAAAATTTCATTAAATAAGTAATGAAGGTGCAGGGAAATTATTTTTTTTCGAGATATCGAAAAATTCAAGTTATCGCGAGTCTACTGTATTTAGAAGGGAAAAACTAATTTTTCCTCATTTTTTAGGTCATTTTCATTTTTCTTAACAATTGGCTGAAAGCCACAGATTTTATTATTTCAATCTTCAGTGAAATTGGTTTTATTTTTGATGTTGAAAGCCATTTTTCTTTCAGGTTGAAATTGAAAACAAGAATCTTATTAAAGGAACAAACAATGGACAAAACCTCATGATATCCAATTTGCCAATGAATTGCAATGCAGCTTATATCAAACCTGATCAAATTTGTTTAAATCCGTACGGATACTATTTAGAAAGAAATACAAATTAAAGTTCCGTATCGAGTTCTATTCAAAAGCAAGATATAGAGTGTTTTTAAATAAGAGCTTCTTTTACTAGTTTAGTATTATATATTTCACATAACTCAATTATTATACTTACTAACAACCCATATGTTGAGAGCAAGCTTGCGTTACAATAACTATTATGTGTGTGAATTTAATTAATAACCACATATTTATACACAGAGAGCTTAACAAGTCACGTCTCAAACACTTTCTTCTGGAAAGATGCCCTTTAACTTTATCAGTGATTTAAAAATGTATGACTTTTACCTTGAATTTACGAAGGGCCAGTGTACAGCTTTCCCTATCAGCATTGAGTTTCTGTAATTTACTTCTGAAATCTGAAATTTGGACATTGCAGTCACTTCTCAGTTTAGAATATTCCGCCAATTCCTTAGTTTTGCCATCAATACAACTCTAATAGGGAAAAAGCACGGGACATACTATTAAATGAAATTATATATATATATATATATATATATGAGTTTCTGAATTAAAAAAATAAAACACAAAATAAAAAATGTCTAGATAATATACAAGATAATAATGAATTTGAAGGAAGTTATATGCAGACAGTTTCCTTTTGGGAAAAGTGTTCTTTAACATAATCTACAACTACAGGGTGGCAACAATATTCTGGAAAAAAAGTTCCCTGATGGTGTCACAAAAATTTCCCTGATTTTGCAATTACATTAAGAAATGTTGCCATACATGCTTCGTATAGAAGCAAAGTATCCACGCTACGATAATACAATAAATATATTGCATTATAAATGAAAAATTATAAGCAATACTTATTGACAGTTAAAATAATAATTTATGTATGCAACACAAATTATGCAATCGTGACTGGCATTATAGTAATTAAACATGTTCTCTTGAAGCAGAAAATGCAAAAAAAGTAAGTTTTTTCAAATTAATTCTTTTGTAGATAATTTTAAATGTTTTATATGCTTCATATCTCCAAATTCAATTTTCAATAAATCCCATATTTATTGGCCCCTTACATGTTGATTACAATTCAAGGTCTAACACACTTTGCTTTTGCTTCTCCCTCCAGCAGTTGGTTGGTTATATGGGTTTTAATGGCGCAAGAGCCAAATATGGCCAAGCTGCGCCAAACACTCGGTAATTCAAACCAACATTAAAAACAAAGCAAGCTGTGCCAAACACACGGTAATTTCAACCAACATTAAAATTCTAAAAGATATACATATAAACAGAATATAAATTCAAAGAAAGGTAAAAATCCCGTGTAGTTTAAAAAGATAAATAGCGATGAATGAGGTGGATGATTCAATAAATACGACAAATGGGGAGATGAAGTATTAAAAAAGCGATTATATAAAATTCTGAGACGAGGACAAGAAGTTAAAATATGAAAAATAGTGAGAGGTTGTTGGCAATGATGACACGGTGGGGCGGTTTCATTGAGCAATAGGTGTCTATGTGTTGCTCTAGAATGACCTATGCGGAGACGGGTTAATATTACATCACACCGTCGAGATGACAAGGAAGGTAGGAGCGGGATGCTGGGAAATACAGAGGCTAATTTATTAGCCCTCTGTAACCTCCAGCCATCGATCCAGTCCTTCCGTACAAGGTCCCGCAAAACATTACGCAGGTCGTCATATGGGATTCTGATATTAAGTTGGGATGTGGCATTTTTGGCAGCTTGATCTGCCAATTCATTGCCAGTAATGCCAACATGCCCAGGAATCCAGCACAATATGACGCCATAGCCCCGTCGTATAAGCTTGTTATATACTTTTATAACATCAGAAATCAGTGGATGGATAAAATTATCTGATGAAAGTGATTCTAAAACACTCTTTGAATCAGTATAGACAATGAAATTGCCAACAGATTGATGGGAAATGTATTTAAGGGATTTGTACATGGCTAAAAATTCTGATGTAAAAACGGAAATGAAAGATGGTAACGAGTAATTAAAAGTATCTGATCCGCATACAAATGCGCAGCCGACGTGATTGCTGGATTTTGAGCCATCTGTATATACGGCTGTGTAATTACTAAAATTATGGCGATGATAATTAAAAATTTGATTATATACAACATGACTAGTATTAGATTTACTATGGTCAGTAAATAAATGAAATATGGAAATATTGGAAGTCTGCCAAGGAATGTTATCAAATATTGGGCGCTCGGCAACTTCTATTGAATGAAGAGGAGTTGCACTCAGGGTATTTCTTATTCGCAGTCCAAAGGATGGTATGCAGGACGGGCGATTCCTGAAAAGTACATCCTTAGATTTGTCCAGAAGGCAATTCTGCAAAGGATGGTCAGGATGTGACAAAATGCGGTAATAAAGTCGCAGAGACAACAAACTGCGAGTGGAGGCTAATGGCAATTCATTGCACACAACGTAAAGGCTTTCGACAGGTGATGTGCGAAAAGCTCCAGAGCAGATTCTTAGTGCTGAATGATGTATCGTATCGAGCTTACGCAGAACAGATGGACGAGCTAAACCGTAAACAGCACAGCCATAGTCCAATCTGGAGCGAATTACAGCTCGATAGATATTCAGCATAGTGAATCGCTCTGCTCCCCAATATGTATTAGATAGAACTTTTAACACATTGAGCTTTTTCATGCATGACACCCGCAAGTCCTTAATGTGAGGCAGAAATGTCAGCTTCTTGTCGAAAATAACTTCTAGAAACCTTGCCTCATCTACGACTGCAATCCTATTACCACCCAGAAAAATATCTGGGTCAGGATGCAGATTTCGTAGACGGCAAAAGTGTACACAAGAGGTCTTTTGAACAGAGAAGTTAAATCCATTTTCCGCACTCCACTTGGTCAAACGTGTAACAGTCGTTTGCAGTTGTCGCTCGACAAATCGCATATCCTTTCCCTGGCAAAAAATGCTCAGGTCATCCCACATATAAATTGCCCTGGACAGAAGGGGGTAACTGATTCAGGATATCGTTGATCTTAATAGCGAATAGAGTAACAGTGAGTACGCTACCCTGAGGAACGCCCTCTTCTTGCATAAAAGTATCCGAAAAAGCAGTACCAATGCGAACACTGAATTCTCGCAATGTCAAAAAGTTCTTAATAAACATCGGTAAATGTCCTCGAAATCCAAGAGAGTACAGATCTTTAAGTATACCATATCGCCATGTCCGATCGTACGCCTTCTCCATATCGAAGAAAATAGCCACGAGATGGATTCGGCGCAGAAAGGCATGGCGTATTTGGGTTTCGAGATACAGGATGTTATTTACCGTAGAGCGGCTGACCCTAAAACCGCTTTGGAACGGTGTTACAGCGTTGGTCGTCTCTAACATGTGAACAAGGCGAGAATTCACCATCTTCTCTAAAAGCTTGCACATGCAGCTGGTAAGTGCAATTGGCCGATAGTTATTTGGATCTTTAGTATCTTTTCTAATTTTTGGAAAAGGAATAACTATGGCACGTCGCCAAGCCAAAGGAAAAGCATGTTCTTCCCATATGCGATTATAAAGCCGCAATAGATTCCTCAGAGAGTGACTAGATAGATGTTTCAACATAATGTAAGTGATACCATCAGGACCAGGTGCTGTCATCCTGGTCTTCTGAAGGCATCGTGTCAACTCTCTTTCAGTAAATATGCAATTATAGGCAAGTTCGGTATCTCTATCAAGAGAAAAATTAATAGAATGGGATTCTGTGCGTTGTTTTATGCGCTGAAAATTGCCAGGATATGTGGTAGAACTTGACACGGCAGAAAATGCTCTCGCAATGGAATTTGCGATTTCTACCGTGTCAGTAACCAACTGGCCATTTTCTTCCAAGAGCGAGATAGAATATGTGGAATAGAGTCCCATTGCTTTCCGAACTTTGTTCCATAATTGTTTTGAGGAAATGGCAGATGTTATGCCAGAGACATACTGTTGCCATGATTCTCTTTGGCTTTGACGACGTATTCGTCGCGCATTGGCTTTTGCAAATTTGAACTTGGTCAAATTTTCGGAAGTTGGATACCTACGAAAAGTACCCCAGGTCTTTTTTCGCTTTTTGTGGGCAATCTTGCAGGCTTGATTCCACCACGGTTTCGGTAGTTTCGGTAACTTTGAAATTACAGGTATAGATAAACGTGCAGCATCCATTATAACATTAGCGACAGATTCTACACATTGATCAATGTCATCTTGGTTCACCATCTCGTCTGACAAATCCGCAATTAATGCAAACAAATCCCAATTCGCCGCCTCAAATTTAAATCGAGGAAGGCGAGATGCAGGGGTTGTAGCATTTCCTGGGAATGTAATAAACAGGGGGAAATGATCACTATGAAATGGATCATTTCCGACCTGAAACGTCAGGGGAGAAAACAGAGAGGGTGTACACAGGACAAGATCAATGGAATGGAAGGTCCTCGATGGGGCGTGGAAGTACGTTGGTTGCCCATTATTAACTACACAAAGATTATGATCGTGTATTAATTTTTCAATTTGTCTTCCACGACGATTTGTGTCTGGGCTTCCCCAAAGAGGATTGTGCCCATTAAAATCGCCACATAAGATATAAGGAGCTGGAAGCTGGTCGCATAACCTGTCTAGATCTGCTTGATGGATGATGTCATTAGGCGGTAGATAAATAGAGCACACTGTAATGAGAGTTTTTACAGTGACTCTCACTGCGATAGCTTGCAGATTAGTTGTGAGACTCAGTGGGGTGAAAGGAGTGCTATTAGATATAAATATAGCAACTCCACCACTGGCTCTATCTCCGCTGATGTTATCCTTTCTAAGAGGACTGCAACCCTTGACAAGAGAGCTTTGGGTAGGTTTCAGCAAAGTCTCTTGTAGGCAAAAGCAGATTGGATGGTATGCATCAATTATACGTTTAAGGTCTACCGAGTTGTGGTGAAAACCGCGGCAATTCCACGAAAAGACACAGGCCATTATGGGAATGTTATTGGATTTGAAGGCTGTTTCGTAGGTTTTGCTTTTGGAAGGAGATTAATTGGAGCCTCCAAACCAGGCTCTACTTCCATTTCAGCAGCATCCGAAGAGTCGGATGGTATATTGTGCGATATGGGGGGTTCTAGTTTTTTTTTTGTTTTTTGTTATTAGAGCTTTCAGATTGCTCTTTTTTAGTTTTTAGAGATTTATTTAGAGCAGTCAGAGGCGATATTACTTCGTTCCCTTTATTAAGATTTGTGGTTATTGTTCCCTTTGTAAACAGAGGAGTGGATGGTTTTTTAGTATTTGTTTGGTGACTATTGCTTGCAGAAGGTTGATCTATTGTGAATTCGCATTGTATAGCGATAGAGGTTGTAGTCTTTTTAGCTGCAGATGCATATGAAAGGTTAGGTGTAGGAAGTCTGTTTGAAACGAGTTTTCGAGCGTCTGCATAGGACAGCTGTTGTGTGGCTCGAATGGTTTGGATCTCCTTTTCCTCCTTCCATTTGGGGCAACCTCTAAAGTTGGCAGAGTGGTCGCCATTGCAATTAATGCACTTGAATGGAAGCTCACAAGAAGAAAAGGAGTGGCCAACAACAGAACATCTCGAACAAGTTTCCGGTGAACGGCAGGTTGTAGTTGAATGCCCGAACTTCTGGCAGTTGAAACAGCGCAGAGGATTCGGGATATAGGGACGGATGGGACAATTTAGATAGCCTGCAATGATATGAGGAGGTAATTTAGGACTATTGAAGGTGAGGATCAGATGTTTAGTATTTATGATAGCTTCTCCTCGTTTTATTGTTATTTGTCTGACTTGGGTTACATTTTGTGATTTCAGTTCTTCCAGGATTTCTGCTTCGGATATGTTAACGAGGTCATTTTCAGAAATGACACCTCGGCAAGAATTAAGACTATTGTGGGGTGTTACAGTGATTGGAATATTGTTGATGGATTTACCTGCTAGAAACGATTTTGATTGGAGAGGGTTACATGTTTCAATTAATAGATCACCGGAACGAAGTTTTTTTACAGTTTTGGGATTGCCGCCAATACTTAAAAGGCCTTTTTGAATAATAAATGGAGAAGTATTTGACAATTGTCCAGATGGGGAACTAATAACGAGGAATTTAGGATACATAATATTCGTTTGGTCAGTAGTATTTGTAGTCGTTACACTATTGGGGGTCGCCGGATACAAAGCCTCCGGCAGGGCATGGTTTGGGGGATCCATATGAGGTTTGGGTGTTCATCCCGGTTCAGCCCCGCCCTCCACCGAGCCCTACAAGGGGAGGCAGTGCCACACTGCCACGGGGATGAAACCGGCGTATAGTGCTACAGTTTCGGGGTGTGGATTCACGAGGGTACTCCTAACTGCAGTACTAGCACTTAAATGCCAAAAACCAGTGGTGTCCAGCACATCAGGGGAGAAATTCACCTGGCGTACTGAACCACAGTGATATTAGGCGAGCCGGTTGACCAAAAGCGGGCTCACTCCTGGCCTCTCGTTTACGTCGAAGCATGGACCAAAGGGAACGCAACGACGCCTCTAGGAAACAAAACCCCGTCCTAAAACGAGACGTCGCAGGCTCCCCAGGACTCCACTTTCCTACGATACGAGTTACCGCACACGGCAAACATGCAGGTCAGATAATCTGACAGAAACCAATATAAACTGTCAGAATTAATACAAAAAGTGAAACAACTAAATTGAACCCACGAAACAATACTGAAATATAAATAAGGAAAACCCAACAATCATAAACAAAGGAATAAATGAATGTTATAACAAAATACAACAACTAAAAATCGTGCACATGGTAGGGCCTTAACTATAAAGGAAAGAACGAAAAAAGCTAAGGCCCAGCTAGGGTACCTCGGGGTTGCCAAGCCTGTACTCACAAGATGTGAGCCCCCTGAGGGGCCCTCCAGCAGTGGTTCACGTTTTTACATAAATAAAACTGAAAATAGGAAATGCATAACCATGCTTTTTTTTTTCTTAAATACTTATTCAGAACTAAAAGAAAATATTGACAATTAAAATACCGAGAATGGAGAGCTAACAGACGATAATTGCCGTTTTAACGATCCAAATTTGAAACATTCCCTGATTTTTTTGTGACATTTAGAAAATTTCCTGATATTTCCAGAATTAAAAATTTCCATGATAATTAATTTATTAATAAAATTATTAATAATATAATTTATAAATAATATTATTAATTAAATTATTGCATCAAATCTCAAATAGGTAATGTTTAAAAGATGGATGTAGGTAATGATTATGATAAAAGACATTAATTGTGAACTAAAATCTAAACAGTTGCTGTATAAATTTGAGTAATTATAATTATAAACACATAAATTATAGCAAAAGATATGTAGAAAGAACTAAATATTGATAAGTCCTACAATTCCTTCTCAGCATATTTTAAGGCAAAACATGTTTGATTGCACACAAGTTAAAAAAACACATTTATGAAAAGGAAGAAAAATTCAAATAATTACCTTGCAATTCTCAATTTCTCTTTTATTGATTTTAATCTTGTTTACCAAACTTTTGTGTTCATTTTCTTTTTCTTCTAATTTCTAAATCGTAAAAGATTGTAATGTTAATGATATTAAATAGTAAATATAATTCTCTCATAGCATTTCTAGGTTAGCTAGTTTAACACTATTTGAATTAAAACACTCAAAAAGGTGGTGAATAAGTTAATAGGTATTTCATCTGCTTTAAAAAAATATTAGAAAGGGTAAAATTTTAAAGATAGAAGCAGTTGCATTGAGGAATTCTATTGGTTTTATGTTCTCAACAGTCATTTTATAAACAATAATTAATGTCTTAACAGGATGGTACATACAGTTTAATATGGATTAGAAATTATAACAAACAACCAATCTAAATAGTTCAACTATTAGGACCAATCAACTTCAAGCACAAGGTGGGCAATGAGTTTTTAAAAAAATTGCCCCCCCCCCCCCCTTTAGTACATGGATGAATAGTTTTGTTATTAATGTTTATTTGCTTATATTTAATTTATAACCTTTGTAGAACAATAGGAAAAATATGCCTATTACTAAAAAAATTTGCTTGAAATGCAATCACACCAAATTTAACAAGTGTCATAAAAAAAGTCAAACATTATTGTGTAGCAGTTCTAATTTATCCTTCACGAATCGAGTCCTATTAATGAATCTAAGGTTCTGCCAATTTGCAATAGGCAAGGAACTCACTGCTGAGAAATTTTAATATAAAATTAAATATTTAATTACAATATAAAAATTATACATCACAATAACTTAAAAAGGAAAATCCGCACATAAGCTTTCGTACTTATTTTAGAAGCATTTTGTTGTTGTCCAAAATTGAAAACAGCAGTATGGAAAAATTTGGAACTTGAGGAAACTTCAATTAAAATCGGATAATGAACTATCGACGTGCCTTAAACTTTACTTCTGCAGGCCATGTTCCTTTTTAACTATCTATTAGACATTTTAAGTCTCCAATATAAGTAATAATATATTGGTTTATAGAATCTATGAAGATAGTATACATTACTTTAACAGAATTTTGGACTTGAGACTTTTATAGACAGCAAATGACATAATATTATCCTATCATAAAATCTTATGTTTCAATGATAAATAAACCATATGCGATTTATTTTCCTTAACATCTTTATTAAAAGGATTCAGGTATATATTGAAACGTCACTTCAATTACTTTTGTCCAGACTTGTTAAATGCACTCAGAGTTGATTTATTTTGTAAATAAAAAAAAGTAACATTGTATTTAAAATATTCTGAACAAATATATTTTATTTTGAATTACTTAGTTTAACTGAAGAGTTAAAGGTTTGAAAATAACACTTGAATTCATGGAGGTGTGGTGGTCCTATTTCATTCATCAAAGTGATTCCATCTGAAATTCTAGTAGCACTAGCATTAATATCTTTATATAATATCATCAGCGAATGAAGCCTTCATTGTAAAAATACATGTTCACTTATTTAAAATAATAAGTAATACTTATATAAAATAATAAGTAATACTTATATAAAATAATAAGTAATACTTATATAAAATAATAAGTAATACTTATATAAAATAATAAGTAATACTTATATAAAATAATAAGTAATACTTATATAAAATAATAAGTAATACTTATATAAAATAATAAGTAATACTTATATAAAATAATAAGTAATACTTATATAAAATAATAAGTAATACTTATATAAAATAATAAGTAATACTTATATAAAATAATAAGTCAGAAAATGTACTTTAAAGTTGTGTTATTCGCTACCTACGATGTCTGTAAAAGTCTCAAGTCTTCCACCTAAAATTCTATTACAAAGTGGCAACAACATTCTCAGGGCTCGCAACACTTTTTTCATTTGTCCCTAGGGAAAAAGGGACCAAATATCTTAAGAAAAGGGACAAAAAGGGACCTACAAAATTTAAGCCTGCGTTAAATTTTCGTTAACTATCACCATTATACATATCGTACCGTAAAACTATTAATATCATTAACACAATTTGTTAAATCTCATGATTATTTGAAACCTTATGTTGACCAAATTATAGGAACAAAACAACGGAGTAAAAAGAGTTGCAAATTTAAAAAAAAAAATTCTATAAGCTTGAAATGGTATGTTTCATATATGTAAGCTACTTCTGAACACTATACCAGTTTTTGACTTTATCGTCTATGCTTTCGGTCAGGGTCGGAGTCACAACCTAAAAAATGGCATGCGTAAAATCAATATAACTTCACTTAGAATCAGCCTATGGAGATAAATAATGTAGGATCGTGTGCAGGAATGCGACTTTTCGAACCGGTGTATTTTTAATCTATTCCCCCCTCTGACCTTTGCACCGTGTTGGTAAGGGGTGTTGCACGTAATTGTTGCAATATACACTTCAATCCCCATTACTCCATGTGCAATCAGCTTATGTGCATAAATGACATACCGTCGTGTAGAGGCAGGTCGAAGAGGGCGATTGTTAACTCATTCCTTCCTTTGTACCGCGTGGGAGGGTGATCGACCTTGGCTGCAGTATATGCTTCAGCCCCAATTACTCAACGGAGAATCGACCTTTGAGGTATAAATTATCTACCATCGTGTAGAGAAAGGTAGACCACACGGGGAGAATCGATGAGGGACACCATTTTTAAGTGTGCGAAACCGCGGGTAATAGCTAGTATAGCATAAATCAATGAATGAATGCATGCGTTTTTGTTGAAGCAACAAAACTATGCTTAAGAATATACATTGAATCGTTTTGACTTCCTTTCACTCATTTTTCTAGTACCCCTAGTAAAAAAATACTTTTTTTAACTACATAGCATTCTACTATTTCAAACATTATTCAAACCAAATTTGAAGAAAATCGGAGCATTATTAAAAAGTTAGCAAATTTGTTCGAAAATGTTTTTTAAAAATTCATTTTGAAATAATCTCAAGTTATTTTGTAACTTTTTTAAATTTTGGCCACATTTCTTGAAATTTAGCAAGGATGCTACTTGCTACAGGAAAAGTATTTTTTCAAATCAAACAGTATTTGCTTAATTAGAATATGAGGTACTGGAAAATCGTGTAAGTTCAATTTACACTTTCACCTGCATCATTTACATTTGTTTATGATACAATGAATAAACAAGGTCCTGGGATAACAGTTTACACTTAGGCCCACATTCCACACTAATGTGATTAATTACATTCGTAAACACAAAACAGCGAGAGTTTTTCTAGTTGTATGATATTCGAGAGTTGCAACACCCTAGCAGCAGATTCAACACATATACGAATATGATTGTAATGACCATTACATAATAAAAAAAATATTAAAATAAGGAGGAGAAAGGGCCAGATATGTGTTATTATAGTCATAAAGGATGGAAAAAATTATTTTTGCTAAAATAAGGACCATATTCTGATAAAAAGGACTTTTAGGTACCTCAAGTAACAAAAAGGACTTTTAGGGAAAAAAGGGACCTGTTGCGAGGCCTGCATTCTGGAAAAAAATTTCCTGATGGTGCCACAAAAATGTCCCTAATTTTACAATAACAATTAGGAAATGTTACAATACATACTTTGTATAGAAACAAAGTGTCCACACTACTATGATCCAATAAATATATTGCATCATAAAAGAAAAAATACTTATTGACCATTAAAATAATAATTAATGGATAGAACACAAATTACGCAATTGCGACAGGCATAATAATTATTAAACATGTTCTCTGGAAGCAGAAAATGCAAAAAAAAAGAGAAGTTTTTTTTTAATTATTTCTTTTGTAGATAATTTTAAATGTTTCATACGATTCTATTCCCAATGTTCAATAAATCACATACATATTCATTAGATCCTCACATGTTGCTTACAATTCAAGGTCAATCAGAGTTTGGCTTCAGTGGTTCACGTTTTACAAAAATCAAACTGAGAATATGAAAATGCACGTAACAAAGCTTCTTTTTTTAAATGCTTTTTCAGAACTAAAAGGAAATATTCACAACTAAATTATCCAGAATGAAGTGCATAACAACAATAATTGCCATTTTAATAATCCAAATTTGAAAAATTCCCCCGATTTTTTTGTGAAATTAATTAGCATAATGTCCACACACAAAACTGAATCTCTTATCTGGCCCAAAACGTTTGTACTTCAGCTGTAAAAAATAAAGTCCATTTACTTTTTCCATTGCTATGATTCCAGCCCATAAAAGTTCATTCTTGTAATCTGTAACTTTCTCTGAACTCGCAAGGAATTTCTTCCATTTTCTCATTTCCTCCTTCATTATGGGTATAGCCTAAAAAAGAATATGTTTATTAATAGATTAATCTTTTCATAACAATACAACAGAAAAAAGTATTACAGTAGACCTTGGAAATAATGACCCTTTGGGAGATTAATAACGAATAGTCGTTTTAAGGAGAAAAACACTTATTATCTCAGAAGCTAATCGAACAGTTGGGACTTTTAAGAGGAAGTTGTTAAGCATTTGAATTTTTTTGTTGTTTTATCATTATGCAATACAAATCAGAATTAGCATATTAAACACTTAAAAAAATATATATACACCAGAAAATACTGTAAAGTTTATTAATCCAATGTGCAACATCATACAGCTTTTAATTACTCCACAAAAGCCAGGAAACATATTGTTTAATTTAAAACAACAAAAATCTTCTATTATAATTGTGTACAGTTTTCTCTAAAACAGCAGTATCAATTTGCTTCAAACCCTACATTTTAATAGACACTGACATAATATTGGTATCAAATTTACACAAATTAATGAGAGGTAGCAAATGTCAATAACAACAGGTTTAAAAATTTGGATTCCTTATAATTTGCAATCTTAATATTAAAAGTATTTAAACATGCACCTCTAGCAATATTAAATAAAATCATTAGTGTTACATCTGAGGTATTTCAAAACAAAATAAAGAGCAATGTCAGCCATTTGATTACGACCATTAACTTAAAATCTTAATGTTTAGATACCAGCAACTGCGATGGCAAACTGCTGGTAGACGGTCTCGGAAATTAATTGCACTTACTTTTGCCGGAATAAAATTTGGAGAATAACCTGTATCTGGATCACTATGATTACGTTATACTTTTAAATTTAACTTAATATTCGCAGCTGAATATGTATCTAGAAATATGCCAAACTGACTTCGATTAAAAATGTTTAACTTAAAAGCCTAACCACTGTTCTAATTAAAGTTAAACAACACACAAAAGAAACTTGATACAATATTTTAATACTTTGTTTGCACACATATGAAGGGTTGGCTGCTAAGTGATGTCTAAAAACAACGATGCGAGATAAAAGTGTTTAAAGTTTGCAACCAGCCTGGAAATGGAATGACATTTAACTTATTATTGGGCAATCTATTTGTGGATGTTACTCTGGCCACAGAGTGGCGCTGGTGTGAAAAAAATGACGTAATATGAAGGGAAAGAGTGTTTTCTTTGCTAGTTTTTTTTTTAACAAAGATGGGACGAGAGTTTGAAAAATTAAGACGGTTTGATGTGGATATGATGAAAATCGAAAGTTTGTGCAGTTGACTAAGGGTCGGATCGGTTGTGAAGTAGTGGGAAAAAAAAGATGAACAAAAGCATCGTAAATGAATGTGTGTTGAGTGATGTGAATGGACTGTGAGTGTCCTGTGGTCTCAAGAGTGTCCTGTGTTCTCAATTGTGTCCTGTGTCTTGAGTTGTCTATGAATCAAGCTTTGCGCTGGGCAAAAGCATCACAGTGGCGCCGCTCTGAAGATGCAAATAACATGTTTATTTACCCAAACCGCAGCCTGGTTGTTATCTCAGAGGATAGCAATCTTACCTATCCCCATTGCTGTCTCAGCTAATCTGATTACATTTGCATTATATATAGTGCCAGTGACACGCAAGGTGTCGCTGGTAGACTTGTGATTGGTGTCGCCATCTGGTGGTGACAGCCAATACTACATACATGGTTCATACAGATTTTCAAAAGTAAAAATTAAGTAGTTCTTAAGGACTTTTTAAGGACCTCTCGATAATTTTTAGGAACTTTTATATTTTTTGGCGCAGTTGGCGGAGAATCTTAATTTTTTTGGCGCAGAATCGCATGTAAATGCGGTTTCGTAGCAAGTTGGCGAAGAAATTTTAAACTCACTTCCGGCAAACTCTGACGTAGAAATCTTAAAGACACTACATTCTTGTGAATTTCCCCGATTTTCTAGAATGAGTATCGATTCTTCACAAAACAACAAACGAGCTGAGATTTTCTAATGATGAAGTGTCGTGTATGATAATGAAATACAATTGACTAAAAAATCGGACAAAAAGATCAATAGTGCACTTTTTTTCTGTCACTAAATTCGTCTATTCACGCTTTTTAGATTTACACTTGCGTATAACGGTCAAAAGTGTGCACACGGATCAAAGTAAAATTCGGAATTCTACATTCCAATATTTTATATGAACCAGGAATTCTGGGTTCCAAATATTTAAAAAACTGGGAATTTCAGGTTAGACATGAAAAAATACCCCCCCCCCCATGTTATTTAATAAAAAAAGCTCATGTTTGACAAAAATTAAGGAGGTTAGTTGAAAATTAAGGACTTTAAGGGCCCTTAATTAAGGACCTACCTAAATTAAGTAGTTCTTAAGGACTTTTAAAGACTGTGCGAACCATGTACATACGTACGGCATATTTCCAGAAAAGTAGGTTTGTTTAAAGGAATGGACTGCAAGTGCCCTGTATGGTGTCCTGTGGTCTAGAGAGTGTCTGACGTTCTCAATTGTGTCCTGTGTTCTCAATTGTGTCCTGTGTTCTCAATAGTGTCTGAGTTGTCTACGAACCAAGCTTTGAGCTGGGCAAAAGCATCACACTATTCAACTAGAACTTGCACCATTGGAAAATCTTACATCGAGATACAAAACAATGGAAAATGCTGTTAGTCATTTTCAGGTTTTTTGGACTTACACAACCTGTATGTAAACTAATTAAATTTCAAAAATTATCGTACATGGTTTCAGATCGTGAATAGTACAACAGAAAAGTAAGTGAACCAAGTTTTATCGTTTTTAAATTAAAATTTAATAAAATAATTTTTTACTTAATAGAATTAATACAGAATACTATTAAATCAACAATAGTATTATTGCAACATGTTGTAACACTTGATTCATGCTTTTTTGAATAAAAAATAATTTTAGACTGTTAGAATTTTTTTTTTAAATGTAAAAATTTTGCTTCCAGGTGAACTGATGTTAAATGGTATCTTTGTTTAAAGTTTCAAACTTCTTTATGCAGAAGATGAGATATCTGTAGTCCACTATTTGTTTATATTATAGACAAAGTAATTAACAAGGTATTTAATATTTCATTAATGTCATTATTTAAAATTTAAACTTTTGGGATTTTCAGATGATTTTTAAAATTTTAAAGCTAGAATAAAAACATGAACAATTTATTTATATTAAAACTTATTAAAATTAAATATATGTAAAAATCAATCTATTATAGTAATTGAAAAGCATGAATTTTTTTTAATGCAAAATCATAATAAACATGAAAATACACTTTTTATTGAAATTTTGGTCAGAATGATTTAATTATTGATGCCTGTTGACAAGAGCAAATGATTTGTTTTTGCATTGTTATGGTAGTAAAAGTATTTCTAAATTTCGAACCCGCTTTTTTATTTCCAACTCATTGAAAGCCTCAGTTTTCAGATTTTTAGCTTGTTGGTAATGCTCCCGTAATTTGTGTAGTCCAGTTCCTTTGAAAAATATCTGCCAAAATACAAAATACTCTAATTAAAAACAAATTCTGAAAAACATATCCTAAAAAGTAGTATTTATAAAAAGATGTTACAGAATTCGACATATTTTCTTGTGAAACCTAGTTTGATTTATTAAGTAATGCTTGCATATAAGGTGTTATATACATCCCTTTATTGTATGCAGTAAATGAAAAGGGGTCGGGAGGCCATTTTAAGACAAAGGGCATACTTTTTCATTCGAGCACTTCATTGAGGATGCAAAATCGATTTTTTTAAAATGATAATTAAACAAACCCAATCAAAAATAAAAAATTCAATTTTGAGAAATCGCAATGAATCTCCAAATTTATAGTTCTGTTATCTAAATCAGAATAATCGGGGTGTCAAATTGTAAATTGCCGTTTTTTTTTTTACGTAACTGATTGGCTTTTAATATGTAGTCAAGTAACTGTACAACCGAGATAAAACTAAAGAAAATACTTTCAAAATGATAAAACTCATTTAAAATATATGCAGAAAATTTTATTTGTCATCTCAGGACTTCCAAGATTCCCACTATGTCCCTAAGAAAAAAGGGATATTTTTCTTCAAAAAGGGATATTTTTCCTCAAAAAGGGATATTTTTCTTCAAAAAGGGATATTTTTCCTCAAAAAGGGATATTTTTCTTCAAAAAGGGTTATTTTTCCTCAAAAAGGGATATTTTTCCTCAAAAAGGGATATTTTTCTTCAAAAAGGGACTTTAATGAACATAAACTTTTTTTGGCTATGTCTAATTTTAACAGAAACTTCTACTTTATAGCAAAATGTTTATTCGCTATTATTTTTTGAATGAAAAATTGCATCAAACACACTTCACAAGGAAAGAAATCGATTGTACTGGATTACCCATAGGTCTTTCTTTAGAAAAATGCTGAAGCTATAAATCTGTTTAAAAGATGATTGCAAACTAAACACTTAAATATAAAAATGGGTGTCATTAAAATATATTTTTAAATTAGAAAATACATAAATTCTGTATAAGGTACAGCTGTTTTTCAGCTAATTTTTAAACTTGGCACTTATTATCTGGCAATCTACCTGACAAATATAATCAATGCTAAAATAAAGTGTCATTAAAAGCTAAAAATTAAGCTTTAAATATACAAGGAAACAAAACTTATTGATAGCCGAAGTCAGATTGCTTCCGGATAATTACCGGATAGTTAAAAATCAGCAGGATACCCTTTTTATCCCTAATAAGAAGGATGATGATTCGTGCGTAAAAGGAAACAGTTTTCCAGGTAAAAGGGTGGGCAGCTCTTCAAAATTTTATTCATTACAACAAAAAGTTATAAGCTGTTTTTCTAATAAAATAAAAAATTTAATATTAATTTATTAAAATGCATAATAAAATTTAAAGTATCAGAAAACCATATAACATACTAAAAGCAAGCTGGCAGATAAATTTTCTGAAAATTACTTAATTAACTTATACTAACATCATATAAGTTTTCCCCTGTAGCATGTTTAGACATTAAGAAGTTTTTGCTTGTTTCTTGAGTGAAAATCTGTATTGGATTTTCCACCTAAAATGGAAAAATAAAATATTTAAAATATTTTTATTAAATAATGCATAATATGCTCAATCAGTGTAACTTGATTCAAGAATTGGTTAGGAGAGTGAAGAGCCAAAATGTTCCATTACGAACCACCAAAACATTTCATTGTGCCTCTATGGCTTCTTCTTAAGCATACCAGTGGCTTTGCAAAAAAAAACAAATAGTCAGATAGGGGAACATTTCTAAAACCTGCAGACTCAATGCAAGTGTATTATAATTTAATCAAAATGTGTAGCAAATCTAAAATCCACGACCATTTCTTTAAATGTTAGCAACTCTGAATTTTGAGTCGACAAAAATTATTTATACTATTAACATTGGTGTTTATACTTGGTAAAAAAAATTAGCCGGAATTTTATTAAGGATATTAAAAACAGATTTTTAAGGATCTTTCATATATTTTTTAAGACCTATTAATTTTTTTTTAACAACCGATGCAATATTTTAAAAGTAAAAAATAAATATTAATGTATACCAAACAAAAGATTATTGAACTTTATATGTTTAGAAGCAGTTGGAGGAGTAAAATAATGGGTTTTTGAATAATTAAAGATTTTTTAATTGGTCAACTAAAAAATTTTTTTAATTATATTTAAATTCAAGTGTACTTTAAAATTCCTATGTATAATCATAATTGGAAAAGGAAATCAAACTTAATGACATTATTAATGGAAAAGTTCATTAGGTGTCTACAATATTAAAAATGGGCCAAAATTTAGGTCCTTAATTAAGTACTGTACTGTTATGGTTAAAACCATAATTGGTTAATTTTTAATTCCGCTTTTATTTAATTTAATTTCAGACTCCCCCCTAATTGTATTAATTAATTTATGTAATATTGATGTATCCTATTTAATTGTCAAACTTGTACTTGGGAACCTGCACTTTTGATTCCATTTAAGCCCAAACGTAGATTTCCCCCTTTTTCATAACCCCCTAAGAGCTTTTTAGTTGTAAATGGGGTGATAACCCCTGTCTGGAGTCTTTTCCACCCTTTTGGGTCCCCACATCGGCCTCTCCTCCTGTATCATGTTACACATCTGGGGTCTGGTATGTCAATTTGACTTCGTGTTTTTGAGACCGTTTTACGTACTGGTCTGGAATTGTGTTTAACTGTAACCGAAATTGTAATTGTAAATTCTCTGATTGGCTGAGAGGAAAATTGATGTGCTAGTTTTGAGGGATCTGGCAAGGAGGTTTTGGCGATTTATTGGAAAGCGCACCTTTTGACGAGACTTTTTAACGCATCTTTCGAAGCCTCAAGACGTACAGGAGTGTAGCTCCCGTCTTATAAACGCGGACCGTGTGTCCTTTTTCAAAACCCGATGGGTTAATATCGTGCAATAGCCGCCGATGCTGATGCGGGGTTAGAAGAATTACGTAACCGCCGCCACCAACCTCAACGATGCTCGAGAGTCACCCATTCCAGTAGATGTTGCCGGGTTAACTGCAATAACCCTAGCCACCCATCGACGTAGCACCCAGAGGGATGTTCCCGTCCTCTGCCGTTGCCTCTGATGTCAGCCCTGGACGCCTCCCTCAACACCCGTCAAGCCTGTGATCCTCGCCCGGAGAGGGTCCCATCCACCAACCACCTCTGAACTGGATTTCTCTGCTAGACGACCACCACTGGCTGACGCCTTTTGACCGACCACCTCTGAAGCTGACATCGGAGTTGACACTCCGTCGAAGGATGTGCCAAGTACCACCCCCCTTTTCGTCCACCTCCCAATCTTGGACACTTTTAGTATGGCCGTAGCGGCTTGGCCTTGTTTTCTGTTTTTTTTGGGGGGCACTCGTATTGTATTCGCCTTGACCTCCTGCCACATCTCTCTCGACGAAATCAGCTGAAGGTAGTAGTTTTTAATTTTAGTTTACCCTCCCCCTTTTAATTTATTTAGTTTTAACTTGTTTGGCATTTTGTAAGGTTTTTTTTAGTGTTCCGTTCCCTTTTTAATTTTAGTGTTTTAATAAATTTGTTTTCTTTTGGTCACAATTTTTAGTCTTGTGTTTATTTTTGTTCAAAACTATACGATCACGCCAGGTAAATTCTTAAATTAAACAACGATTAATATTATCGTTCTTCTTTCCTTTCTTTTCTTAGTGTGTTTTTTTCAACCCGTAAAAGTAACTATCGCAGTGCCATCCCAAGAACAATATCTCTCTCTTACCATAGTCAAGGACTATCTCTAGCTAGTGACACTGGGTGGATTCACCAGCTTGATGCATTGAGAACTTATATTTTTTCCTACCTCTGAGAAAACGTTAAAGAAGACGAGACTTTTTGGACACAAGTGGAACGATGTTTATGTCGTTTAGTAGGAACCTTTCTATTAGGAACTATTAGGCGTCCTTTCTGGTTTTTTTTGTATTAGTTGTAAATAACCTGTAACTTAAATGTTAATTTCTTTAAACTCTAAAAATTTAACTTTAATTAAATATTTTAAAATTTAATTTTGAGTCTTTCATTTTGGGGCCTGAAGTTTTGTTTAGTATGAAGGTGGTATTTTCTTCAGGTGAACACAGTGTTCCAGTCCTGTTCAACAGGTATGCGAAGAGGACGCCACAGTACCTATTAAAATTAAGTAGTTCGTAAGGACAGTACGACCCAAATTCGTTATAACATACCCACGCATACCTACCCATTTATAAACAATGCATTGTAATAATTATATATTTCATAAAAGTTTAATAGTTACTTGTATATCCATTGCGTTAAGTACATTAAGCAGTTCCTCTTTTTGAGAAGACACAATTTTTCCTACAAATAAAAAATATATATATGCTACATATTAAAAAAAAAGTCCATTAGAAAGTGAAAGTCATTAGACATAAAAAAACTAATAAACACTAATAAATGACATGACATTTAGTCAATTCTCTAAAAAATTCCAATTAGGAATTCACCAAAATTTAAATTTGCTATACAAAATTTTAATTCCAGACCAGAATTCACGCAGAGAGGTGAAATATTTATGAATAACATGATGACTTAAATTCCGGAATTTTCCAAAATTGCTGAAGTCCTGATGATTCTAGATTTGAGACTATCTGCTGTATGTAAAATACGATACCACTTCATAAACACAATAAAAAGTATTATCTGTTTAATTTACTCCAGACACACAAACTTTCGATCACAGGAATGTCACTGACAGCAACAACACAATATTTGCAACTAACATGAGAGCAAACAAAAGAGCTGTATCAAAAAATCTCTCAAAAGACTATAAACTTGTTTTTAAATAAATATGATACAAATTCATTTCAGGGTCATTTTATATATATTTCAGTGTTCACTCTAGGTGTTTTTTTTTAAGGGCAGCCCGCCCTGCTCGCCCTTTTTTCATCTCAATAGCGCCCCCATGCCCCTTTTTTCAAAAATGACGCCCTCTTTTGAAAAAATTTTCAGTCACGTACAAGCGTCCTTGTTTCCCTAGCCGTCTTTAAAAAAGGCATCGATTAATAAATTGTGTGTGTAAATTGGAATTAAATTAATTATGAAGGTAGAAAAACAAACTCCTTGTAACTATGCGTGTTGTACAATCGCGATGATTCCGCGGTTATTTCGAGCACGGGGCATTCCACGAATCCTATTGGTTGTCTGCACCCGCATATGAAATGCTATGGTTTTTTTTAACGTGAAGATGGACTACTTACAGATTTGGTTTTTAGCGAAAACATTAATTTTTAAGTGTCAAATTTTGGATTTTAAGTAGTATCTTCATAAAGCGATATAATTTTTTGTACGGGTTTTCCTTCAAAATAAGCCCCATTTTTTTGGTAACGGGTCTGATATACAGGGATGGGAAATGCCAAAGACCAGTTAGGAGCAATTTTTGGAGCAGCAAAATTTAAGTTTTGGAGCAGAAAAACAACAAATTGTAGCAGCAAAGCTGAATATTTGTAGCAGGAACGCAATAAATTGTAGTGTTTTGGAGCAGCAAAATTTAAGTTTAGGAGCAGAAACGCGACAAATTGTAGCAGAAAACTGTAGATTTGTAGCAAGAATGCAATACAACGTAGCAGTGAATTTTAGCATATTAAACAATAAAACGTAGCAGTGAATTTTAGCATATTAAACAATAATTGTAGCAATTAAAATGTGCAACATACGATTTTAAATCAGATGTGGTACACTACCCAAGGTGTAAAAACCCTGAAGGTCTCTATTGCTTATTTATGCCATTTTTTTATGCAATAAATCAAAACCGGTAGAGGCTATAAATGAGACATTTTAAAGACAGTTCAAAATATTCAACAAAAATTAGTTTTTAATTAAGAATTATTGAATTTTCAATTTTTTTTTTACAATATATACTTAATTTTCATATGTTGATTTTTTCCCCCACTGAATTGTGGTTTATAAAAACCAAAACAGTGTTGCAATCTTGCATATATTGTGCATGAAATCTGTGAAGAAGGTTGTTACTGTCTAAGGGAAATAAAATTATATAATTTTTTCGCACAAACTTTAGAATTAAAGAGTAATAATTTGATGGAAAACCTACGTTACTACTTATTTTAAGCATGTTAAGCGTAGGGGTGTATGGTTTAAACACAAAAATATTTATTAAATAGTATATAAACATTTAAATCAAATATTAATGCCAAAACGAATTGCAAATCCCACAAAAAAAAAGCTTTTTTCAAATTGTCCATTGTTATTACATAAAATATAACAAACCTCAATTTCGTAAATAAATAATATTTTCAACTAAGAAATAAAAACCCTAAAACTGTATTTTGCTATTTACATCTTTTTTATACTGTTAAGCTTTATGAGACCATTTAAAGGCAATTAAAAATATTTAACCAAAAGAGTTTTTAATTAAGAATTAACCAATTTATACAATATATACTTAAATTTCAATTTTGAATTTTTTAGTAAAATGCAGTTTATACAATAAACCAAAACACTAACAAACTACAATATTGCATACCTTGTGCACGAAAAAGACAATTTAGAATGTCACCACTGTCTAAAGGATATAAAATTCCTTAACTTTTCCACACAAACTAGATTTATTAAATAGTAATAAATTTATAGAAAACATACCTTGCTATATTTTAAGCATGTTAATCTAAATCATTAAAAATTACACTTAAGTTATTATCTTAAAAATTAGTTTAATAAGAAATTTGAAAACTTTCAAAAAGCTAAATAAAAGCAATTTTTTTTTTTAAGTTGGAGGGTTGTTAGAAAGAAAAGTTTCCAATAAAAATAATTAATTTAATAAAATATATGAACATTTAAACAAAAAAGGATTAAATTGGAATTTTAACTCCATCCAAACAAGAAGAAACAAGATTTTTTTTTTTAAATCCATTTTTATTACTGAAACTTACAAGTCCTAAATTTCAATTTCGTGAATTAAATTATATTTTTAGAAATTGAGCGTAATTTTGTTAAGTATTGCAAAACAAATCGTGATAAAACAGGAAGCAGTGAAATATAATGAACTTGTATATCGGATGCAAAAGGATTGAAAGTCTTCCAACGGAGATCGCAGCAGATCGCGTTTAGCGAATTTATACAAGTTCAAGGTTTCCTTGAATGAAAATATAAAACAAAAGAGTGCCAAATAAAAGTTGCATTCGGCAGATTCGACGTAATTATAGTTATAATCATTCATCTCAACTTCAGAGTGATATCATCCCCGTTTGACGAAGATCGCAAATATTTCTACATATTCAAGATGCTAAATTTTTGTGAAATTATCTGGTTTTTTTAGATTGAGCATCGATTCTTCATAAAACAACAAACGAACTGAAATTTTCCAATGATCAAGTGTCTTTTAATCAAATACCCTTGACTAAAAATTCGGACAAATCTCAAAAAGTTATTACCTTAAATTTTACAATTCACAATTATTCCTACATGTTAAAAGATGCTCTATTCTTTTAAAATTCTCAGTTTTTCAAGATTGAGCATCGACTGTGCACAAAAAAACAAACAATCCGATATTCCAATGATGAAATGTGTTATGACAATTAAATACCCTTGTCTAAAAAGTTGAACATCAGGAATAAAGTCCTTTTTAATGACGCGAAATTATTCCATTTAAGCATTTCTCTGCTTGACGTATAGCATGCTTATACTCCATTCGTACCTTACATTTCTACAAATACTATTTAACTTGAGAAAATGTGCTTAAATTTTCTCCCATTTCCTCTTTCTAAGGTTGTCTTAACTTCGTTAATGGGCAGACAAACGGGCACCAAGACTTGGCGCACGTGTTTAACAAGGATTTAAAACAAAATTGGCGCAGAATCGCACATAAATGTGGTTTTGTAGCAAGTTGGCGCAAGATACCACTTTTGGCGCTCTCTGGCGCAGAATTCCCATCCCTGGATATATCAACGAGTGGCCATGCCCATCTCAATTTTTTTTTTTTTTAAAAAGTGCCCTTTTAAAAGCAAGAAGTGCCTTTTCAAAAACGGGGTGCCCTTTTACAGCCAACAGCGCCCTGCCCTTTTTTATTTCTAGAGTGAACACTGTATATTTTATTCCCCAGAACAAGTAGCAGTCACTATTTTATGTATGTCTGTAAATAAATGTTTACTACACTAATCATTTTCCGATGGTCTTAAATATATATCCTATCACTCTATATTTCAAAGTGTTGCATCCATGGGCTATCAATCGAGTGCACTAATAAACAATTAAAAAAACATATTAACTCAGTGATGTTCAAAACCGTATACATATGCTGATAAACTGATATAACCAGACATATAATAGTATATTCAATGGGTGATTTATATTGTCCAAAATGGAAGATATGCTAATATATTTAGTTGTATGGCAACAATAGATGAAAATTTTACTTCTTTTCTATAAATTTTATTAAAAAAATATAATAAAGCAGACTAGAGAAATTGTCTACAAATAGAATATTTTTACAAATTCTCTTTAAGTAGCATTATTCAAACTGTTTAAAAGCCAAAGCCATATTTCTTTAGAATTTGTCAGCTTTTCAATTTCAACAACAGAATAAAATCTTAGCAGGACTTTCATAATTAAATAACTTGTAGGCTAACATAAAATATAGAATATTTAAAACTATTTTTCATAGATACCAATAGAGGATATATATATGTTTTAATATCTGTGACAAGAAGTGGATATTTGAAAATTAGACATCATTCTTCCAGAAAATCTTGAAAGTATGCTTTCTTAAGGGTTATTGCAACAAGGTACTTAAAATCTTCCATTGTAAATGTTTTTATTTATCGTTATGCTTGCATTGAGCCATCTTCATTAAAACCAATTTTATACTTCTATTACCACATACATTAACTAACTCCTTAAAAATACAAAGTAGACACAATTCCTTTCCTCAACTGAAATAATTGGAAACGAGAAGAATTTAAAAACCGTATAACAATAAAATAAGTCTGTGAGTGGATTCCTTGTAAATACAACTAGACTAAGAGCATAAGTGTCTAAAACTCACAAGTATAAAATAATTAACAGACAAAATATTCAGTATTCAATGCGATAAAATAAACATTTTTATAAACACTACCTGCTTGTGATTTTAACTTGTACGAATTCGATCCATCAATTGTGAACTCCCTTGTTACACAGATTTTATCACCATATAGCTCAGGTTTATAGGCTAGATCGCCTGTGTTGTACAGAACCACCTCAACTTTTGCCTTTCTGCAAGAGATAATTTAACATACGATTAGCACTGCTAAATATATCAGTGTGCTGCTTCTTTTTTTGTAAAACAAGAAGAAATCAACTTACTGTTTTCCTACTTTGATGTAACCCTTTATATTTGAAAACCTTCCAGTAACTCTGGATTTTCCGCCCAAAGCCAATATTAATCCCGTCAAAATGGCACTTTTACCACCTGACAATAAAAGGTTCATTACAATAATGATACAGTGAACACAAAAACTGCATTCTAATTTTTAATATTGGATTAGAAAAAAAAAATTAAAAATTTTGAATTATAAGCAATAATAAACTCATAATGTAAATTAAACAAAGTAATAATATTAAAAAAATGACTTTATGCAATTGCTTTATAATTGAAGATACTCAATTATACAATACTTACTTCCATTCTGTCCAATGACAAAATTCATTCGAGGACCAAACGTGAACTTAAAGTTATCATGGCACATAAAATTTTGCAAACAAATAGATTCTAATTTCCCCAGTTCCTGCAATAAACAAAATGATTCCAAATTATACATTTGATTAGCTACATAAAAAAATTAGCTAAAATCTTTAGAAGATGGGTATAGATAGATATATTATAGGAAATTTGGCATGGTTTTTTTAGGGGAGGCAATAAATACATGGTTATGGCAACCCCACCTGACTTTGATGGTATTTCCTGATTGTTGTGATGTCTTTCAATCTAGCATCCCCTTGATGTCATTGTGCTGCATATACAACAATGCATTTTAAAATCACTGGTGGCGGAAGAATACAACAATGCATTTTAAACTGCTTAAACGAGAAGACGTGTCAAAATTGTTTCATTTCACTTTTGTAAATTTTTTTGTTCTATTTATCAGTTAAGTAAATTGAAAAAGAGGATGAAATAAAATTGTTTAATTTATTATTTTGAAAAGCATTCGATTTTCGTTGCATTACAAATATTTTTTTATACTGTTTTATTAGTCAGTTAAGTAAATTGAAAGGAATATAAAATTTCTGTTTAATACAACAGTTGTAGGAAAGAATACTTTTTTGGAGTTGTTTTACGACTAAGTTTTTTTCGGATTTATGCACCATAATCAACTGCACGAAGGGGGTACTAGCTTTGATCCGGAGTAGTCAGAGGTTGAAGACTACAATTGCCCGGAGCCATGATCTAAATACGAGTCTGTGACATTAGCACACAGTATGTGCATGTGCATAATCGTGTCGGTCAATAATTATAAACACCAGCAAAGTCTAATAACCGCCTCTGTTGCATAAAACTTGATACTAAATTTTAAAATTCATCGGCACAAATCAAGAAACCGTTTTGGCGACTTTTTTCGTCGCCAAGGGAAAAAAACGCACCAAATTTCATGTAATACATCTGCTCCAGAAGAGGATGATAACTAAAAAAAGAAATGGCAAGATTAATATGAAAGTGTGATATTTCAGTATTAATAAATACAAATCAACTATTGAGGGAAAATATACCTGACACAATAGCTTAACGTAATGTTCTTACGAATTTAATTTTTTTATTAAATCAATGTATAAAAATATTTTAAAAAGCAAAAACATGAATTAATTTATTAACTAAAACTATGTTTTGAGGGAAAACTGAGAAAACATGTTAAATGAATAAAATAAATGTTTCACACATATAGAAAACCAAAATATTTCTCCATTTAAAATAAAAACATCTGCCTCTGTTGAAAAATCCAACACATGGTGTAGCTGATATTGTGTTAAGGCATATGAATTTATTGTAATCAAAGACCTGTAGATATTTTTTATAAAAAAAACTATTCAAGTTTAACTATTTTGAGCTTTTTCCCAAAAATAAAAAATTATCCCAAAACCAGAGTAACTAGGACGTTAGTTAAATGTACAAAATGGTCTCTTGTCCAAAAGTTTTTTTTTTAAAGGCCCAGCTTATTTTTATTTTTGCAAAAAAAAAAAATATTACAATAAACTCTTGATAACTCGAATTTTTCGATATCTCGAAAAAAATCTATTTCCCTGCACCTTCATTACTTATTTAATGTAATTTTATCTCTTTAATTCGAAGTTTTTCGTCGGTATTTTCGATAACTCGAAGTTTCCTCACAACTCAAAATTTTGTTTTCCTCTCAAAACTACGGATTTTGAAGAACCTTTAGCATATATGTAATTGCCACGTTCTTTTTTATCAGTTCTCTTTCATATTGTGCGTTATTGAAAGGGTATACTTACAATGGATTCCTACCTGTGCCTCACCCTTTTGTTTGAATGTCGCCAGACTGGATTCCCTGAGCTGTATCCCCTCCTCTTTAACGCAAAGTCAGTCCAACAAGAAAGATTCATGATTTATCGTCCCTCAAGCCAGCTGGCGTTTTCGGTAAAGTGCAAGTCACTTTCTTGGAACATTACCGACCGTCCAGAAAGCAACTCACTTAAAATATGAAGACGACACTCGACCCCTTCTCATTTTTGTTTAGGCAATGCACTCTCTATAGCAGCATTTGATGAGAGATCGCTCTCAGAAGAAGAAAGATAATTAAGAATGCTAACCTCCTCCAAAGATAACTTTATAAGAGGCTCTATCTTCGATAAAATCTATGCGTGCATTCATTGAATCAAGGCCGGAAATGAAAACATCAGAGACATTTCAAGCAATCGTGCATTTGAAAAATATAATTGATTTTGAAAAAAATGGAAATACTTACCAAACTATTTTGGATGGATATGTTAAATAAAGTCGTGTAAGTATACTAGTATTTATTTTTTACCAAAACAGCTTTTTTATAGGATTTTCGATACATCGAATTTTTGATATCTCGAATTTTTATACACTTCCCTTCGAGATAACGAGAGTTGTCTGTATATGTTATAAGGTTACAAACATTAAAAAAGTTTTTTCAGTTGCAACCAAAAAGAAACCGTGAATTAATAGGATTTTTGTATGGCTAAAACAGTTAAGAAATGGCTAGATGAATAAAAAATGTCTAGTTAATTTTAAGAAATACCTTTCCATAATCGGGATCAACCATAACGTCGGGATCAACTTTTAAACGTTTACCGCCACCCTGCAGAGCCACATCACTATTTGCTCTCCTCATTTTGCAGCTTCAATTCTTTGAATATCTAGAAAGACTTTAGAAAAATATAAATGGCATACATTAATCATTAATATATTAACGAAACACTGAGAGTAAAATAAAGTTTCATTGAATAACCATTATCATACTAAGTTTAATACAAACAAAATTTTACAAAAATCACATAGTATTATAATATAGCATGTCAAAAATTAATAGGACTAAACTGGTTTAAACTAAAGATTTAGGTGGTAGTCTGTCAAGGTGTCAAAAAATGCTGCCAATTTAGTTTAAATTGGAAACCCTGCTCAATATTTGCGTAATGTTTTACAAACACAAATAGTTGCATAATATATTTTACAAGCATGCGCATACTCAAATTTCATTAGTTTCCCAATCACCATTTTTAGATTATTTATTATGATAATTTTACTATTCGCTATTTCATAATTACTTTGTAGAATTTTGTATAAGTTATATACCATCACCAAAATTATGTCGGTCAAGTTTTTTATCCTGTCTTTCATCGGTTTATACACACAGCCAGCAGCTCCACCAGGGTGGCAACAAAATTCTGGAAAAAAAGTTCCCTGATATTTCCCTGACTTTCATGATGGTGTCACAAAATTTCCCTGACTTTAAAATTACATTAAGAAACGTTGAAATATATGCTTTGTATTAAAACAAAGTATCCACGCTACAATACAATAAATTTACTGCATTATAAATAAAAAATTATAAGCAATACTTATTGTCAGTTAAAATAATAATTTATGGATACACAAATTATACAATTGTGGCAGCCATAATAGTAATTAATCATGTTCTCTGTAAGCAAAGAATGCAAATTTTTCCAACTATTTCTTTTGGAGATAATTTTAAATGTTTTATATGCTTCCTATTTCCTATTCCAATCTTCAATAAATCACATTCATTAGCCCCTCACATGTTGCTCACAATTTCAAGGTCCAATGAACTTTGCTTTTGCTGCTCTCTTAGCAGTGGTTCACGTTTTTACAAAAATAAATCTAAAAATATGAAAATGTGCATAGCCAAACTTTTTTTTTTAAAATCTTTTTCAGAACTAAAAGGAAATATTGACAACTAAATTACCCAGAATAGAGTGCATAATGGAGGATAATTGCCGTTTTAATGATCCAAATTTGAAAATTTCCCTGATTTTTTGTGAATTTTCGAAAATTTCCCTGACTTTTCCCTGATATTTCCAGAATAAAAAATTTCCCTGACAATTCCCTGATTTCCAGGTTATGTTACCACCCTGTCCACTCACTTGTGTGGGTGCAACATCGTTATTGGTGTTGGAAATAGAAACCCTGTACATGAAAATTGTTGACAAAAATTGACCAGACAAAGTACATCCTTATTCTTTACTTTTACCCAAAAACATTTTATCTTTAAATATTTTAAGAAGATAGCTTCTACACCCACAATACATAAGTCAAACTGGACTTAAAATACATAAAAAACAATATTAAAAACTCATGACAAATTAAATCTGTACATTTAACTCTGGATTAACTTGCACAACTTATTTGACGTTAGGTTATGGAAGTAAAGGTTAAAATTAAGAAAATTTGATAACGGCTTGAAAAATGCAGTGGCTACTTTACGTTATGCGGCAATGTTACCAATTTCATGAAGTATTAAAACAATTAATTCGTAAAATCTACCTAAGGGGACCTAAACTCTAACAAATCTCCACAAACTTTCCCCTAACATGTCAAAAAATGGTTGGGATTTACAATCGTAGGCGAGTAGTTCTTGACGACTTTTTCGGACAATTCACCCCCAATATGGGAATGGGACAATTGTTTACAAATGATAGGAATTTGTGGGATTGGTTTAGAGGGTCACGTGACTTCCGAGCATGAGAACTTCTTATCATTTGGCGACCACTTAAAAACACAGCCAAATCTGCTGTCGCTCATAAATCTTTACCCCAAAAACTATCTTCCCTTTCAGTGTTTGCGCCAGCATGTCTCATGTCAAGGTCAAACACATTAATTTCCTCACTCAATTTTGTTAGTCAGGTACACAAATTACAAAGTATAACAATATGTTTATCTTTCTTTACCAAAGTGCATATTCATGGGATTGGATTGCGTTACATTTCTGTCCTCGTTCTCAAGAGACAACACAGCCAGAAACACATATATACATATACACACTACACATAGATACACACAAATACCTCACAATTTTTTAACTAAGGTCAGATGACGAGGTAACACCTGAGCTGGCACCCATATACCTGAATAGGTGTCAGGATATGAGACCCCGATCACATTTATCGTGCACCAGCCCTATATACACGCTGGTATAATTTTTTGGATATTTTCAGACGATTTTCTAGTATTTTAGTAGCGAAGCTGGCAATCCTCCGATCGCAAAATCGCTACATATTTACTTTTCTTTGTCAAGTCTACTCAGTTGGGCTCGAACTCGCAAAAACTCTGATTACTAACCGTGCGCCCTTTACTCAATGTGCAACTGGGGGACCTACGCATATTCATTAAGACATATACGGTATATAATGGGGAGGAAATAAAAATAAATGGTTAATTCCTAGTGTCCGGTGCCCTCGCCAAATGGGATTTGGCGACAAATGATTGGGCGATAAAGTTTATAATTTGGCTTGATTACGCGAGATGCATCTAGTTAGATGACGCTAAACTAGATACGTGCGCACATCTAGTTTAGCCTTGGTTTCACGCATGTCTGCCATTTTTTAATCGACTTTCGGCTCGCGTGGTGATTTTGATTTTTCTGAGCTAACGATGTATACGCGGACAATGTTTATTTGAATAGCAGGTATTTTTGGGAATTGGAGATGAAAGGCAAACGTGCCGTGATTGGTGTATGGATGCCGGATTGTTGTTCAACAAGCGAACGTGCAAGATTTGCGGAAGGTGCATGGAGCTTGTTAAACTACAGCTCCGTTTTCAGGTTAGAAAACGTAAACAACGTTTTTTCATGCAAATCATCCTGTCTGTTTTGACCGATGCGGTGTGACGTCACTAGCGTTTGCGTGCGTTGACGTCACGCGGCGCCGGCCAATCAGAACGTGCCAACCTCCCATTGGAAGTATATATACAGCTAGGTTAGCTGTAGATACTGTTTTTATTGTCTTACCTCTTACTTGTATTGGTTGCTCGTCCATTTTTCTTTTGGTTCGTGTGTTTTTAAATATGCTGAAATGATTTAATAAAAGTTCACATTTTCTGTACTGGTCATGGTTATTTCTGACTTCACATACGCCTACAATTTCAAACAGAGCTAGCCCATGGATACATTATGCAGCAAATGCGCCTAGCAAAACAGACAGTCACTGACTGGATGATGTTCTGCTGAGAGGTATGTACGGAGTGGTTCATTAATAATCCTGTTGCTATTGGTGGAGAGCATGTCGTCGTTGAGATTCACGAGTCGAAGTTCGGCAAACACAAGTAAAACCGGGGCAAGCGTGTGGAAGTGGGTGTTTGGAGGGATTGAATGCAGTACCAACAAGTGCATCATGGTTGCCATGGACGACTGGAAATCGGAAACTTTGCTCAACGTTTTGCAGCAGTATGTTTTGCCTGGATCAGTTACTGTTTCCGATTTTCATATAAAATTTTGATTTACTGATCAACGACTGCCCGAAGGATTGCCTGTAAGCACCATGGTCGACGGCCCGGAGGGGTCATGGATGTAATAATGAGTAGTCGGAGGCCGAAGGCCAGAGACCACAAAATCGACGGCAGGAGTCTGTGACTCTAAGCGCGCGGTACGCGTGTGCCTGAAGGATCGCCTGTAAGCACCATGATCGACTGCCCGGACTAACTCAATGTCAGCCATTTTGCGTCATCTGGTTTGGTTTTGTTAATTAACGTCACACTAGAGCTGCACAGTGGGCCATTGGCGACGGTTCGGGGTCAATCTCGAAAGAAAGACCCGGGAACACATACACATTCATACATGCACCTCGTTATTTTAGAACCATGGTCAGATGACGAGGAAATACCTGAACTGGCACCCAACGTCTTCAATAGACGTCGAGACTTTGGACCCCGATCAGATTTATCGTGCACCAGTCCTGTATACACGCCAGTATATAATTTGTTGGATATTCTGGACGACTTTCTTGTATTTTTGTAGCGAAACTGGCAACCCTCCGATCGCAAGATCACTACTTTTTTACTTTTCTATGTCAAGTCCATTTCCCGGATTCGAACTACCAATCCTCTGATTAGTAGCTGAACACTTTACCAACTGAGGCTCTTTTGGGTCATGTGACCATAGTTCAAAAATACGAGGCACCGTTCCCGGGTCTTTCCTTCGAGATAGGCCCCGAACCGTCGCCAATAGCCCACTGTGCAGCTCTAGTGCGACGTTAATTAACCAAACCGCCATTTTGATTTGGCAACAAAAAAAAACCGTCATTTTTGCCTTGGCGCCAATTTTTGGACTTGGCGACAACGGGGCACCGTACACTAGGAATTTACCAAATAAATATTATACAATAATTTACAGTTTGATATTTAATATATGAAATAAAAACCTGTTCGACAATCGCTTTACCAAGTTAATTTCAATGCCGGATCTTTTACACAAAAGAAAACTATTTCATTAATGTTTTTTAAAGCAAATAAACTAACCTTTAAGGAAAATATACTGTTAAAAATAGTCCCTGTTAACCATCACCTTCATCATAGAACAAAGAGGCTTTACGTATTATATATATAATAATTCTTGGAAATTCAATTTCAACCACGTATCTCGCCTTTGTTTCAAACATTGTTATTCTTTTAACAAGTTAAAGTAAAAGTTGCTGTTATAAGTTAAGTTAAATGTATATCCTATGCGGGAGTTTCACGTGACGTATCAACATAGTTGGTTTGATTTTGTTAATTGACGTCGCACTACAGCTGCACAGTGGGCTATTGCCGACGGTTCGGGGTCTATCTCGAAGGAAAGATCCGGGAACGATGCCTCGTATTTTTGAACCATGGTCCGATGACGAGGACAACACCTGAGCTGGCACCCAATGCCTTCATAGACGTCGGGACTTTGGACCCCGATCAGATTTATCGTGCACCAGTCCCGTATACACGCCGTTAATTTTTGTGGATGTTCTGGACGACAACTTTCTAATAGTTTCGATTTTTTCCATACGGCAGACAATTCTGCTTTTGTTTGTTTAGTCTCTACGCTCGTAATTATGGGACAATTTGTTTATAATATTAGTTTTTGACAAATAAGCGATATTATTTTTATTCTATATATGAATAAATTTAAATACAGAAATACCTATATTTTATCTGTATATAAGTTTTGCTTATAATTAGAATTACAACGAAATACGGAAAAAATACTTTTATTTCAACACAAAAAAATGCTTCATAAACTACTAGTACAATCTATCTCAGTGTGTTAAGTAAATATTTCTGTACTGAGGTATTATTTAAAGACTAAAACTTAAAATTATAGTACAAGAACATCTTCGGCGCCGCGGATTTTTCTCCATTATTTACTTTGAACAGCGGTCTTCTTCTTCTTCTTGACGTGAAACTCCCCTACGCCCCTTCATTGAGATTTCTTGAAATTACACAAACACTCGTAATTTTACATTTAAGGTATTAGACAAATATAACGGTTTGTAAAGCTAAATCCTTATTGGTATTTTTTTAAATTACACAAACATACTTGTAACTATTTTAATTATTTAATTTTTTATTAAATTTATATTTAAGGTTAATTATATAACGATTCGTAAAATCATCCCCTCATTGCAAGCTCCTCATTGAGATTTCTAGATATTGTACACATACACTTGTATCTTTTAAAAACTATTTTAATAAAAATTAAATTTTAATTAAAAATTTTTTGTTAAATTTATATTTAAGCTTAATTGGATAAACATAAAAGTTTGTAAAATTATCTCCTCATTGCAAGCTACTCTTCATTAAGATTTCTGGAAATTGCACACAAACACTTGTATTTAAAAAAAAACTATTTTAATAAAAATTAAATTCTAATTATTAAAAAAAAAATTGTGCAATTTTTTTTATTAAATTTAAATATAAAAGGTTGATATATTGAGAGGTCTGGTTTGTCCTCTCAATAAAATTGTCCTTTTATTACAAGCCCTCACTGAGATTTCTTGAAATTCACCCTTTACACTTACTAACTTTTTAACTATTTTAATTAAATTTAAATTATTTAAAATTTAAATTATTTAAAATTTAAATTATTTAAAATTTAAATTATTTAAAATTTAAATTATTTAAAATTTAAATTATTTAAAATTTAAATTATTTAAAATTTAAATTATTTAAAATTTAAATTATTTAAAATTTAAATTATTTAAAATTTAAATTATTTAAAATTTAAATTATTTAAAATTTAAATTATTTAAAATTTAAATTATTTAAAATTTAAATTATTTAAAATTTAAATTATTTAAAATTTAAATTATTTAAAATTTAAATTATTTAAAATTTAAATTATTTAAAATTTAAATTATTAAAAAAAGTATTAAATTTATATTTAGGTTAATTAGGTAAAGACAAAGGTTTGTAAAATTACCCTTTGAAGTAATAATTATAGATATGAGTAAAAAATTACTAAAGAGTGTAGATTATAATAAAATATTTTAAATGATAACTTTTATAATGGATTTTTTTTTAACAATTTTCATGAGCATTTAGTTTCTTCAGACATGCATACAATGCCACCCTTAGGGGTGTGCGGCCCGTGCCACCGCACAGTGCCTCGAGCTTTGGAGGGACCCCGAGCTCAGTAAAAAAATACGATAATAGTCAGTGGCGGCTCGCCCACTACAGCAAGTACAGTCGGGCTGCACCTATTCATTAGTGTATTTTAAAATTAAAATAAGATATTTTACTAATTTTCTTAAATGAAGATTAGAATTGAAAATGAAATTTCTACGGTAGTAAACAAAATCTCTGATAAATAGCAAGCCTGTTAACGTAATGCATTCAGGAGGGGAAAAAACTCCATTCAATCAAAACGGCAGCCAAAAAGATAAATTCGAAATCGGCTGCATCGTTGCCATGGCAACCGCTACTTAGTATGGAGATTCCCCACATGCTAATTCACTGCATTTGTGAGAAGGTACAGCCGAAATGAATTTTCTTGTTTAGCTGCACTTGAGGTTCGATATGCTAATTGGCTCGTTGGTGAAACGAGAACTTACGAGAATATCTCCAAACGGAAATGGTTTTCGTGATACATTTACTGTGTGTTGTTGTTTCAGGACATGGTCTTGCTGTTGTTTCGTTATTTAAGTTAATATTAAAATTGACCGATTCGAATGTTTAAAAGAAAGCAGGATTGCTTTAATTTTCAAAAAATAAGTAAGTGTTTTCTATTTTTTTCGCAAGTTATCATTTCGTAAAAATTGAAAGGAAACTTTGAATTGAGTAGTGAATAATGAAGAATTTCCGTTCATGTATGGATTTTGGAAAATATGAGGGGGGAGGGGGGGGGGGGGGATACACATGATTTCGGTCGCACTAACATTTTCGACCACGGGCCGCCACTGATAAAAGTATTTTAAAGAAAATTTAATTCCAATTTTTAAAAACTCCATAAGATTTTTTTTTTAATTTGTGTTTACTCATATATCTAGAACGTTTACTGATCTTTGTCCGATTCAAACATTCGGAATACATTGAGTTCTGACATTTCAATTAAAAACATTGTAAGACAATATCATTTACTTTAGATAGAATGCAAAATAATAATAATTCATTACGCTTACGTTCCAAAGCATTTGAGCAATTAGTTTGATGTATTATGGGCAGATGACATAACTTTTTCTCTTGAGCGAAAAAGGTCGATTTTAAACATTACACTTCGGAAGAGAAAGCCCTGATTACAGCATTTTTCCATTAGAAAATATGTGGCACGAATAAAATAAATTTTAATGAAGCACAAACCAATAGCACTTGAAGTATAAATTACTATTTTTATATACAACTCCACAAGAAACTAATTACTTTCCTGCATTTATTTACTAGTATAAGCGCAGATGGTTTTATAAAAAAAATATATTTCAGGATGCTTGCAGTTAAAACGTGAAATTAATTTAGAATTTTAAAAATGAGATTTAATGTGTCCTTCAAAATTTATATTAATATCAACATTCTTAACTGGGCCCCTCGATCAGATTCGCACAGGGCCCCGCGGCAGCTAATGGCGCCCCTGCAACATATTCCTAGAATTCAAACGATAAAAATTGCACTTCAGAAAAAAATACAGATGTGAAGTTATGGGGAGGATATAGACTAAAGTACAAAGTACTCCATATGGAGGTCAAAGGATTGGTAGTAGGGGATACATACAGTGGCGGCGATTCGGAGGGGGGGGGGGGGGCAAGGGCCCGCAGTTTTTCGGATTTGACCCTTCACTTTTTTTAATATAGCACTTTTTAAAAACATAAAATAGGTCAATTGTTTTACTCCAATTGCTAAAACCAGGAAAAATTTCGTATCCCTCTCCCCACCCACTACTATACAGACGATAAACGCATTTACTGAACAGTAAATGCGTCCATCGCAAGTAGTTAAATAAGGTTAGGCCATCATTTGAAGTGTCCAGTCTTTGTAACTAGTGTTTAAATAGCTACTGAAAGTAAGACTACGAAATGTTTTAGCCTAGTTTTAAAACGTTTTGTACATATATACATTAATTTTTCAGCTATCCGTTGCAATATTGAAGTAAATGAACAGTTCAGTTATTCTCTCTCTAGATACATATGCTTCTGGAATAAAATTGTTGTTATATATGTCTGTTATAGGAAATGAAACATAATTAGTATTTTTCCTTTGTGAAATTTTTTCGAGGTCACATGATTTTTTTACTGACCCCATCCCTCTTGATCTTGCCCCCTCACTTTCAGCACCCAATCGCCTCCACTGGATGTAACAGAGTGCTGTTGAGACCAAAAGGAGAGAGATTATGTTTTTGCGGGGAGTCAATGTAACATTTGTAAGTGTCAAATATTGCTTGTTATCCATATTGGTTTAGTACAGTGGTTCTTAACCTGTGGTTCATGGACCCCTTGGGGGTCCATGGGTCATATTTTGGGGACTGATCCTAATTTTTAAAATGTTTGCATCAATATTTAGCCAGCAGTGGTAACCCGGACCTACTTCATCCTTAGCGCGCTCTGTATGGCAACCCTGTTTCTTTTTCCGCTCCTCCGGAGAAGAGAATTTGAGGCGCTTTTTCGCGCATGCTCATTTATTTCTCTTTTGTTTTAGCCTTTTCATTGGTCGATAATTTGTTTGAGTTTGAAATAGCGGTATAATTTTAAACTTGATTCACGATTTTATTTCCGTTGTATCTGCCCTGGAGGTAAGACGTACATTTATTTTTGTCTTTCATCTGTTTGTGAGTAGCATATTTTTTTGGTGTTTTCTTAGCTTATATTATTGCTAAATGCTTGATTTCACTATGGAATTAGCTCTTGCTGAAGTTTTGAATGCGAAAAATAAATATTCAGTTGGCTATTTTAGTGTTTTACCAGTCATGGGTAAGAAAGCGTTGTTAGAATAATGTATGAAAGAGGGAATGATTTCATCGATGTATAAATGTCCAAAATGTGGATCACAAATGAGTTTGAAGCCGAGACATAAGGGTATATCCTCCATCGATACAAGATTCCTTGCCGCTTTTTCAAGTGTTTTTTTGTGTCTTAATGTTTGTTCTTAATGTTTCATTTGATTATTTGAAATAAAACTATTACTATTGCTATTGAAATAAAAATATTAAAATAATTAAATAATAAAACAGAATATATTTTGTAATAAATGATGTTTAAGCAATTTTTTTTTTCACAGAGGGGTCCGTGACATATTTAAAATTTTTAAAGTGGTCCATTGTGCCCAAAAGGTTAATAAACACTGGTTTAGTAAGATCCCATAAAAAATTTATTTTCATACTTCTTGCTTAGAAGAAAAAAATTTGGTTCAAAAAATAAAGAACAAATTTGTATAAAAAAGAGTGAGGAATTTGTAACGGGGAATCGGGAATCAAACTGACTTTTTTAAATGTAGCGAATTGAATTAAATATAGACTGCATTATCAGTAATCGTTCTCCACTATCTTTATTGTTTTTTACTATTTATATTTGATACTTAAAAAAAACCACATTTTATTTTTATCAGTTTCAGTCCCCTCCCCCACTCCTAAAGAAAAGTTATATATATTGCCATTTCCATTAAATCTTATAGAGTTATCTATATCGATGTGATGACAAATGCATGAGATATAGGGAGGCTTAAAGTCCAAAAGCAGGCGCTTTGGGCGCCGCATCGAAAAGGGCGCCAAATTTTGACCAAAAAAAAATGGATAAAAGGGAAACGTTATGGGAAAGTACTAAATAAATTTATTCATTAAATTTAGGCTTATCAGACGGGGTCCAAAATTTTATTATCCAAAATTTGAGGAGGGCGCCAAAATCTAGTTTGCTTGTTGTGTCTAAAAATTTCCTTCCTTATGTAATTCCTAATGAAATATAATTGCCCCAAAACGAAGATAAAATATTTTCGTTAATATTTTGAGGGAGGGGGCTAAAATATATATCAACGCAAGCGAGCCCTAAAATATTTTTTGTGGGAAGTCCCATGATTATAGAATTGTTGCGTCACTGTCCACGGAAATAACTCTATTAAAACAATTTTCTTCTCAATAAATGAGGTACAATACAAAACTTTTGAATGATAGACCCGGAAATTATTTTACCCAACGTCATGACAAGAAGATAAAGACATTGAAAATATTGCCAAACAAAATTACCGAGGTGGGGAATGGTGTTAAGTTTTTAAATGAAAGAATAATGATAATAAAAAAAACTAAGGAGGAAATCATGATTCGGTTGCATCATATTTCAAAAGAAATAATATATTTTTAATGAACTCCTGCCTGCTGACAATGACAAAACCTGTTCCAAAAATAAATGAGATTGTTTATTAATCCTCGTGATGTGACATTTAAAAACCATGGTTTTTTAAATAGGAAATTGTTATCTAAAACACTGAAAGATTAGATATAATATTTTTTTTACTTTTCGGAAACTTATAAGCTTAGGCGTGATCCCTAGATTCTTTTATGACTGTTTATGTCTATTCATAGGCTGTTTATGTCAATAAATAAGTATAATTAATTGATTCTGGGTTTAAATTTAGAAGTCCCATTTTAAAAATTTGGCAAATATAAAACTTTATAATAGGAACATATGCTTGTGAGTGTGTATGGGGGAGGGGCGATTATAAGTGGTTTAAACAGACATGCAATTTTCGATATTTAATATATAAATAAAAACATTTGCAAGCATTATAAGACTATTTTTGAAATTTCTGTGTAGATATTGTGCAGACAAATAAGAGATTGAAATTCATTGCTCCCACTCCGAGAAATGTACTTATTTTGCGCGATCTCTTCTGGTATGTTGTCTTGTGATTCGAAAAAAGTAAAGACAAACTCAGACAATGAATTTGCCTTGGATTCTCAACAAAGTCAATTCAAACTAATAGATTTGAAGAAAAAAAATGAAGAACTATATTTATAAAAATATTAATAAATTTAACTAAAACTTATATATAATATTAAAAAAACTTTTAAAGTTCCTTACTACATTTGTAAAAATACCTAAAATTCCACGTATGCATATACACGTATTAAGTGATATTGAATGAATATAAATAAAAAATTTCCATTGTAAGTTTCTTTATACTATTTTACAATACGAAGTAAGGAAAACAAAATTCTAACCCCAAATAAATAAATAAAAGAAAAACTTAATTTAAAATAAATTTGCTGTCTATGTTGAATTTATAAACAGCAAGTTTGTTGCACACGAAACATTGAATAGAAAAAAAAACCCGTTCTGTATTCAATTTGTAAACAAATTTCGCATATTTCAGCGGGCACAATTTAAAAAATTAAATAATTAAAAAAAAAAGAGAAAGAGAGAGACTTGAAGAAAAATGCTCTAAAAAGTGAAATTTTCTTAAAAATTCTACGAATAAAATGAAAAAATGTAATTATTTATGTAAATTTTATACTTATTACAACATTTTGAAATATGTACCAAAATTTTTATATGATTTTTTTTTGTAAATTTCTGCCAATTAAATTTTTTTTTAATAATTATATAATTGATATGAAATAATTCATTTTTTTCAACTTGTTCGTAAAATTAAAAATTATTTGTTACCTTTTACCTCATTTCCTAAAAGTTGGTTTTTCCCTTTTTTTTTTTTAAAGAAAAATATTATTTTTAACCGTCTGAACAGCGCACCAACCAAAACTCCAAAATAAAACCGTCAGAAATTTAAAATAAAACCGCCATATCGCGCGCCAAGTCGAGAGGTTATCAATTCGACCGTTATGTATTTAATTATTCTTTTATGTATGTTCGCGCAAGTTTTCGGTTCTAATTCAGATATTTGCACAATTTTTTTTGCTGTATAGGGGATGTTTCACTTGGGAGAAATTGGAAAAAATATCCGGTTATCCGGCATTTAACTATTCGGAAATCTCAATTAACCGGACCGTTTTAAAAAATATATTGTCCGATTTCATATTTTTTTTGTTGTTGGAGGAAAAATATCCACTTAGGCAATATATGCAAAAAATAATCGGTTATCCGGCTGTTATCCGGAAATGTCGATTAACCACAGTTTTTTTAAAAACAATTTACGAACATACATAAAAATGCATAACAGTCGAATTGATGATATCTCTACTTTTTGCGATTTTGGTTGGCGCGCTTTTCTGTCGGTTAAAAATTAGGTATTATTTTGTACTTGTGTAGTTGAGATTTACGATAACTTTGAAAAAACATTAAAAAAAAGGGGTTTTCTAAATTTGAGACATTAAGAATAATTTCGAAGTAGAGCTTTCACTAACCTCTGAAAAATAACTTAAAAATAAGGTCCCATAAAAGTGTAATTGAAGGATAACTAGATATTATTTTTTTTTCATTCGACAGTAAAAAATAAATAAATAAATAAATTGAAAAAAATTATCTACAAATTTTGATTATTCAATTTTCGGAATTTAATATTTACCCGGGCCGTTTTTGAATGCCAGCCAGTGGCGTACGCAGGGGGGGGTTGAGGGGGGTCACAACCCCCCCCATCGGTCTGTAGTTTTAACAAAACATTCAAAATATAATGCTTTTTCTATTTAAAAAAAAAAAATACAAATGTATTTTTTTCCATTTAAGAATCTACCTTTGTGTTTGCAAAAAAAAAAAAAAATTTGGAATTTTGTCACTGAAAACTTTCAACAGACCCAATTGGAATATGGTCGCGGGGGTGTTCGAGCCTGAGACGGCTTTCTATAAGCAGCTGCTTAGTGGCATGGCCAGAACGGCGTTTAACGAGTCGGCAAAAGTAAACCATTCTCCATTTTCACCCAGACCAGTGGCGTACGCAGGGGGTGGTTGAGGGGGGTTGTAAACCCCCCCCCCCCCCCCCAACGGTATGAAGTTTTTAAAAAAAATTAGTACAAAATAATGCTTGTTTTCCCAATTAATAAAAAATTCCAAAACAAAACAAAAAGTTTTTTAAAAAATACAACGTTTTTTTTTTTTTTTTGCATTTAAAACCCTACATTTATTTGCAAGAAAAATGACACAATTTCGGCGCGGGGTACTGACAAGCGGGAGGTTTATGCTAACAATTTATGCATTTTATTACTGGGTAGTCCGACCCGATGTCCACCGACAAGCACCATCATTTTCACTTAGACGTAACATTTTATTGTTCAAAGATCTCCTTTCGTAAATAGGAAGAGTTATGCATCCATTCTGTAAAGAAGAACCTT